>LZPO01075987.1:100831-112709 GCA_001675575.1 Neotoma lepida | reverse complement strand
GTGCACATGTGTGGTACCATGGTGCATGTGTGGAAGCCAGAGGGCAATTTGTAGGAGCCAGTTCTCTTGTTCCACCATGTGGGTCATCAGGAATGGCCACAAGTGCCCTCACCCACTGAGCCAACTCACCACCCTACCCTACCCCGCCCCAGAGCTTACTTTTAATTATCTCTATCTGCTTTCTTGCCGAGAGTCCTTTGGTAGCTTCCCAGCTTATTCTAAGTAAAAGCTTAGATGCCTGGCACTGGACATTGACGTATAAAGTACCGTCTACCCCGCTCCTCACTGTTCCCTCACCTGAAGTCTTGCTTTCCCAGCCCTTCAACCCAGTGGCATTCTTCCTCTTCCTGGAATGAGTCAAGCACACTCCTATCCCCAAACCTTTGTACTGTGATCCCTTCACCTGGAGCTCTCCTGTTCAGGTCCTTGCAGGGCTGGCATCCTCGTTCTTTCATTCTTCTGTCCTCAGGTCACCTTGCTAGAGAGATGTGAGATGGCCACACTTACCACAGCAACCCAGTCCTGCGCACTCAACTTTATTTTCTTCTAAAGTACTCATCACCATCTTAATATGCTGTCTTTTATTTATTCATTTATATCTGGCTCTCCTTCCCAGAATACAAACTTGAAGTGAGTGTGGGGATGTTTTGTTCTCTTACATTCCTGGAACTTAGTGCTTTGCAGATGGTGTGAGCTTGACAGGTCTTTAAGCCCCTAAATGAGGAGTTTTCCAGGCTTCCCTCCCCAACTGTCCTCCCGTAACAGTGTACATGTACTTCTGACCTGGCTGTGTCTTACTCCATTACTTTCCATTCTGTCTATGCAGGTAAAATATGAGATATCATCAGTAGGACCTAGCTTACTTTTATCAGCATATTTATAAACTTTATCCAGTGTCTGGTGCATAACAAGTGCTGGTTGGATAGTACATAGACACGCAGAGTAGCATGAGCTGTTGAGTGAACAAGTGTATGAACTAACACTTTGTGTCAATAGCAGAGCTCTGGTTTCACTAACCTGGCTGTGACAGCTATAGCACATCCTACATAGGTCTTTAGAAGTATGCTTCCTCTGGGCCCTGGTTGGCATCATACAGCTGGGGGCTGGACCAAGGGAGCGTGTAGCCTTTTAGTGTTGGGACTGTTGCCAAGTTGCAAGTATTTTCAATAAAAATTATGGAGAAAATATTATGAAGNATAGTGTGCAGGATGCTCCAGAGTGCAAAGCATAAAGTGTTACCAGCAAAGGATGTGACAGCAGGTTATAGATGGAGTTTCTTTAGACCGAGCCACTAACGTCAGGTGGAGGATGTCCCAGGCTCCTTACAGGTAGTAAACTCTGTTCTCTCCATTGAAGATAGAGTTCTATCGGGCCTCTTTTGAGTTCACCTCCTGTAAACAGTGTCTTACTCATTCAGCACCATGTCTGTCTTCTCCAAATGATGAAGTTATTTCAGACCATCCCCTGGTAGGAGAAGAAAGAATTTGTATGCAGTGTATTAAAGGAAGACAAAGCCTTGCCTCTGGAGAGCCAGTTTTGCAGATCTCCCAAGCCGTTGCGTANGGTCTGCATATTGGCACATTATGTCCACCATACCTTTCCAAATATTAAACTAAACGTCATCTTTTATGCCCTAGAAGTGTTCATTGATCTCAAGAAATATAGTGTGCAACCAAACCAGCGATAATATAATTTCACGACTGTGTACTCCCTAGAAAAACTTTAACAGGATTAATAAAAAAAAATTACACTAACATATTTGAAAGTCTGCCAACAGCTGTTCCAAATTACTGTGTGCTATCTGATGTTCCTCATATACCTGTCTAAACGGAAAGTGAGCTTGCTTGCCTGACAAGATGAACTCAGATTATTTAATGTCCGTCTCTTCTCCAAAGTTACTTTCTGTTCTCTCTAAAGACAATTCGTAACTAATGTTCCATAGCTGTTCTGTGCATCAGGTACTAGATTAACCACTGTCTAAATAGTGATGAGGACACGTCAGGGAGGCATTTTCTGCCGTTCATCTGTGGCAGAGACTGTGGCAGAGTTAACCCACTTTCATTAATTGTTCTCATCACAGCAAAGTAACCTTGATGTAACAGACACATCAGATTTAAATAAGGCNGAGGTTTTGGTGAAGGTGGTTGACTATTCTGAATCATTTTATCATTTCATCACGAATAATTTTCTGGCAAGTGTAAGAATTGCTGTGAACAAAAGAGATTAATCTTTTCCTTGATTTTTTCTGATTCAAAGTTCTACTTTAGAAAATCATGTAAAGGTCAAAGGATGAAAATTAAAATATACAAAGTACATACTCAGAGGGTAGCACTTTTAACTTTTGACTACATTTTCTCCAGTTTGTTTTTAGTACTTATGTCTTTTCAAAAAATAATTTAAAAATAGTAAGCTCTTGTTAGCTCTTTATGCTTTTTTTTCAATTTTAAAATTTTAAGATACTATTACATCATTTCCCCTTCTCTTTTCTCCCTCAATCCTCTGATGTATCACTCTCTTTTAAACTCATGGCCTCTTTTTCTTAAATTGTTATTATGTGTGTATGTGCTGTATATGTGTGTATATATATATAAAACTTGTCATATATACATATTATATACTATATATATTACACATATATCTGAATTCATATTGGCCTCTTATTAAGACTATTAATTCTACTTTTATCATATAGGTTACAAATATGTTTTCAATTAGAGCTTGATTATTAATTGTATACTTTGTTTTGTATAAACATTTTAAAAACTTACATTCAAATCTGCTAATCCTTTAAAAATGTCTTTGACACTATCTATAACATGGATACCACAAAATGGATCTTGTATAAGTAAATGATCTGTTGTTAGTTGTATAAACATAATAATAGTTGTAGAACTTCATTTTTCCATCCTTCCTTTTCCTCCTTTCTCCTCTCCTGTTTTGAGACAAGGATGTGGTTCCATAATGTTCTCTGCTTATGAAATTATGTTGCTGTCTTCCTGGGCTGTGTAGATAAAAAATGTGGTATTGCTGTCTCCATTTTGCAGTTGGGATAAACGAAGTAGAGAAACTAAGTTCTGAGTGGATCTCTGATAGTGGACAACAGTGTGCCACATACAGTGTGCCACAAGCCTCTGCGCTTTCCTGTTACATTTCTGACCATACATGGCAGTACACCACAAGCCTCTGCCCTTTCATGTAACGTTCATGATTGTATAGTGCATACGTGTCTGACAGCAGGGCAGTCAGATCCTACTTACTAGTGAATTCTTTTTCTCACATCCAGGCTTGATGAATTTGTTTTTCTTTTGTACACTTCCTNTAGAATCTTGCAGGATTGCCCCCTTCCCATGCTGTAAATGAGCCAGACTGGGCTAGATTATGCTATAGTAANAAATAGCCTGTTGCCTCAGGACCTGAGTTTGGATTCCTACTACCCATGTAGAAAGCCAGGAACCACGGTGCACATCTGTCATTCTAACGCTGGGGAGGTGGAGACAGGCCNATCCCTGGGGCTCACCCCACTAGCCTAGCCAATCTGTGAGAGACCCTGTCAAGGAGCAATTAAGGAAGATACCTGACCTTGANCTCTGGCTTTTGCACACATATGCACACAGGTGCACATGTATCTGCATGTACACATGCACACACCCTCAGGAATGAGCATGTTACCGCCCCATGCATGAAGGCCTGAAGTGGTCTGAGGCTAGGCGAGTGGGTTGCTCTCCATAGGCTTTTTCTTGAGGACTCTGCCTAAAGCTGAGGGAGCAAGACAGATTAAACCTTATAGGGGCAAGGGTAAATCCTGTGGTAAGAAGCCAGAGTGGTGTGAGGAGAGCCAGTACAGTCCTGATCAGTGTCAGTGTGTGTTTCTACATTAGTGGGTGGGATTTGTCTGAATACCTCATTCCCATGACACTAGAAGAATTGCCTTTTGTAGAATGTTCTGGGCACTAGTATTATAGTCATGAATCAAGTTGTCATGGCTCATGTGTTCATAGAACTTAGTGTATTCACTTCCAGAGAGGTGAGTTTTCTTTAGGTGGATGTGTTGAACCAGAAGTAGTTTGCCAGTAATTGGAAGGGGTTCAGTCAGATAGTTAAGAACACACACACACACACACACACCTGGAGCCAGACAGACACTGTGGCCCAGAAGTAGTTTGCCAGTAGCCAGTAATTAGAAGGGGTTCAGTCAGATAATTAAGAACACACACACACACACACACACACACACGCACACACACACACACACATACACACACCCGGAGCCAGACAGACACTGTTTTAGCCCAGAGGCTTACATCCTGGGCTGACATTTACCATTGTGACTTGGGGCAAGCTTTTTACAGTGCCTGGCTGCTTCAGTGTGTATCTGTAAACTGGAGCTGATAGTGTGTGTAAAGGCATGAGAAATTAGCCAGTCTGGATGAGTCAAACACCTGGCATGGAGTAAATACTTTGACAGTAGACAATAATCAGTTNGTGAATTAAATCATGTTTTCTGCAAAGCCAAAGGATGCAAGAGAGATTGAAGGTGGAACAGTGTGGGCACAGGAAGCCTGGGAATTCAAAGGCCAAATTATTCTCATTTTTTTGTTCATGTTGAAGATTATTAGTAGTTAGAGTTCCAACCTGTCAATGCTCATTGGAGAGTCTCCTGTNATTGGTTTTTAGAAGTTTTTTCTTTAGACTGGCAAGATATGAACGCTACTTGGAAAAGCCACAAGGTAGTTTAGTTTCTTCCTGGGCTCTAAGAAAGAAAACAGACTTTTGGAAATAATAAGATGATCGCCATCCATAACCATTTCTCTCTTTGGTTTTGTTTCAGTGGCAGCTGAAATACCCTAAGCTGGTCCTCCGGGAAGCTGGCAGCGTATCCGAGGAGCTGCACAAAGAGGTCCCTGAAGCCTTCCTCACGCTGCATAAGCATGGCTGCTTGTTTCGGGACCTGGTTAGGATCCAAGGCAAAGATGTGCTCACCCCAGTGTCTCGCATCCTCATNGGGGACCCAGGCTGCACCTACAAGTACCTGAACACCAGACTCTTCACAGTGCCCTGGCCCGTGCAGGGTTGCACCATCAATTACACAGAGGCTGAGATTGCTGCTGCGTGTCAGACCTTCCTCAAGCTCAATGACTACCTGCAGGGTGAGACCATCCAGGCCTTGGAAGAACTGGCTGTCAAAGAGAAGGCTAACGAAGATGCTGTGCCATTGTGCATGGCAGAGTTCCCCAGGGTTGGCATGGGGTCATCCTGTGATGATGAAGTGGACATTAAGAGCAGAGCAGCCTACAACGTGACTTTGCTAAACTTTATGGATCCGCAGAAAATGCCATACCTGAAAGAGGAGCCTTATTTCGGCATGGGGAAAATGGCGGTGAGCTGGCATCATGATGAGAACCTGGTGGACAGGTCCGCTGTGGCGGTGTACAGCTACAGCTGTGAAGGTACAGTCTGCTCTGGGGGAAAGCATGCCCGATGCCCAGAGTCACTCAGGCTCTGAAGATACACACACACACACACACACACACACACACACACACACACACAGGTGTTTGTGTGTTGGGTGTCCTTCCCTTTTCCAGCCTGTCTCAGCAGTGTGTCTGCAGAGGCATCTCTTTTCCCCATCTAAATGCTCTCTCGCTCATTGTTCCACCGTGTGCAGAATATTTCTGCATGTAAGCACTACTGTCATTTTGTCTCCCATTGCCCAGGAGAGCAGCCGTCGGATCCGTACAGCCAATTGCTGTTCTTTAATGCTCAGAGTAGGCCATTCAGTCACCACAATTAGCTTGCTGAGAAAGCCAGGAAAACAGGAACCTGTCAAGTCTTCCAAAGTTCTCACAGGTGTACATTCTTGCCTTGCCAAAGTGCTTTATTATGCCTGACATCACTATCTCACTGGTCGGGATCTGTCAGGTATGGACCTGTTCTTGGCTTCCTATCATTTTTATAAGCCCCTCCTTGGCAGAAGCAGTTAAGTGGCTTCTGGAGGCAGACATTCCAGTTTCCTTGCCTTTCCTAAGGTTCCGACGCCTTGGAGCAGAGAGCTGTAGATTGATTGCCAACTTGGTGACCTCCCCATCTTCTGCTGCCGCTCTGTTTCTCTTTATCTAGGGTCCCCAAGAGTTTCTCAGAACAGAAGTACAAAAAGGTCCTGAGTATGTGGAGCACAGCAGGACCACTGACTCTTTTATTACCTGATTATTAGACAAAGGAATGCAAGAATTCCCTTGTAAAACTAGAGTACTAACTCATTTGACAAAATGAACTAGAACTTTTAAGGTCGTTGTTTTCTGACAATTCCAGTTCCTTTTTGTTGTTGTTACTTGTTTTTTGTTTGCTTTAATGGCTGTTTTGGAAAGGTGATTTAAGAGCAAAAAAAAGTCCATCTCATGGTACTCTTAAATTTCTTTATTTTTCCAGTCTCAAAAATTTCCTCAGGATAACTAATATCTTTTCTAAATTGACCTTGGGCTTTCAGTCCAAAACAAGGAACAAGTTGAGTGGTTGGCAATTCCACCAGTTTCCCTGGCATCTTGAACAGTGATGGCAACCTAAAAATCCCTGGAAGTAATTCAGTGCTTTCCCAGAGGGACAGAGGTCCTCTGCTCTTGAATATGTCCTGCTGGGGATTTGAGAGCTCCACAGGGAACAATGGAGTTGGGTAGCTGTTTCTGAGGTGCCAGCTCTCAGAACCTGCTGCAGCGCATGTGATAGCACTGGCAGCCATAGAGCTGCCTTTGTGCTCCGCCCTGCTGCTCTCTTCCCAGACTGCAGTTTAATTGTTTTATTGTACTTCCCTTTCATGGGTGATCAAGAAGGGAATTTAAAATTGTAACAGATAGCATCTATGAAGCATCTATGATTGCGAGTAGTTAAGACTGGTAAAGAGTAAAAATGCAAACTGTATATACGTGGAATTGTTGGGCTAGTGGAATGGCTCAGGGGGTAAAGGGGCTTGTTGCTAAGCCTGACTCCCAGAGTTGAGTCCCTGGGACCCACACAGTGAAAAGGAGAGAACTGACTTCTGCAGATTGCCCTCTGACCCCCATATACAGGCTGAGGTGCACATGTGCACATGCACACACATACACACACACACACATACACACACACACACAGAGTAAATCATAAAATCATAATAAAAAGCTTTTAAAGAAATAGTTTTACATGCAGTTACTAAGTTACTAGCTGGAAGAGAGGTTTGCAGGATTCCAGTCTGTAAGAGCAGTGCGATTCCTTTGTTCTCCTAATCTCCAAGATGGCCAGACTCTATCAAATAATAGTGACAGCGCTTGGATGTTCTTCCCTGAGCACCTGCTGTGGCCAGACACTTGAAGTACTTCACGTATTTTAGCCAGTTTCATCGTGTTCACAATACCCAGTGAATAAAGTAGAAGGAAAGGATTGTCATGCTCCATGGAAGGCTGTTTTGATCAATGGCCACCCACATATATGATGTTAGCTTTATATACTTGTAATGGATCTGAAAGTTTTCTATTATCCAGTGACTTTGTAATATCACAGCACAGTGAGTTACTAACTAATACATGTGAACAAGCCTATGGTCCCGTCTGCCTTGCAGGTATAGCATATCCAGTTCGGTCTATATCGCTGGGTAATGATTATAAATGACTGCATAGGTCACGTATTTACTTCTATTTATTGAAAAGAAAGTTACTACAAAACTCAATGCTGTGGTAAGTGGGCAGTTGCTTCATTGACCTCACATTACACTGTCTCTTGAGTGCATCAAGAGGCCGAATGAAGTGATTGCCTGCACCATCTGTGCTTAGCGGATTTCACTCAGTGTTTTTCCTANAGGGATGCAAGTCCCAAGGACCTAATTCTCAGAATGCATCTCCATTGTTTAGGGATGCACAGCCATCCTTATACTGTTTGTATTTAACAGATGAGGAAGCTGGGTACTTGTTGGCAGCTAGTAGGAGCAGGGCTCGAGACCTTTGGCCTCACAGGGTGGATTTCTAAGCTGTGTAAATTATGGGCATGCATTTCCTATCTGTGCTGCTTCAGGGATGTGGGCTTTTAAAATGTTGAAGTGTCCAGTTTCTAGAGTGGTTCAGGGAATATTCTGCTGGCCTTCTTTATGGTACTGATGCCTTCTCTTCTCCCTTCTTCTGTGCTTCTCCTCTATGCTTATACTCTCCAGCACACACACACTGGGGACTGGAGTCGGCTGGGATGAGTATAGTCTGAAGTGGAGCCTTCTCTACCTTCTCTGTGTCTGTGTAGTTTAGAGCCAGGTAGTATGCAAACCAAGTGCTTTGAAATGTCCCAGCGGCTGTATTTCTTCCAAGTGACAAATGATGTGTGTCACTTGGTCTCTTTACATCTCTACTAGAACTGTGGTAAGGGTGGACTTTAAGAGGGCCTTTGGGTTCAAGTTCTGCTAAGGGGTCAATAGGGCTAGAGAGGCTACAGCCTGTGGAAACACCAAAGGCTGGACTNTTTCCCATGGCCTTAAAGTGTTCAGTGCTGAAGATGTGGGACATTGCTAAAGAGTCTGGACATCTGGGGCCCCGAGGGCATGTCCCATCTCTCCTTGTTATGAAAGGTTGCAGTTAACTGTGCTCCTGAGATTGTAATTGTGGAGTGATGCCACTTTGGATCTGGATGAGACTCTGGCAGTCCCTTGGTTCTAGCCTCCAAGTGGAGGCAGGAAGAAGCTCCACAGGGCTGCAGTTATGTAGTGAGGGCATCAGTCAGAGAGTTTGGCTTACCCATGCGTATTTCCCAAGGTGCACTGGGAGCTCAGATCAGGGATGATTATTTTCTGCTGAACTTAAATGAGCTGCAGCTTANGGTCTTTGTGGACTTGCTCTCACTTCCTTTTCCCAGGGAAGCTTCTGTAGATTTATAATGAGCTGATCATTGCTCTGTGGTCTATTTTCATGAGTAGAAGCCATTGAGAAGTAATTTGTATAGGATACGTGTAATTATATTCTAAATTTATTGGACTTCACATGCATTTCTAGCTAATAGATATCTTTAGAAGGAAGATTGAAATGGTACAATTTTTAATCAGGAATGGCTTTGGGGAACCATATGTAAATAGGCAGAGTATTTGATTTTCGTATATTCCAGGCTTGGTGGCAATTGCTTGTTACTCCTAGTTATAAAAAAATGAATTTTAGCAGGGAAGGCATTAAAACTCATAGTTAATATTGTCCAACACCTTGTTCTATGATTGGAACACCTTTGAAGATGCCACTCAGACTTAACTTTTGGTTACCATTTTGTGCATGTGTGCGTGCGTGCGTGCATGCGTGCGTGCATGCGTGCATGCGTGCGTGCATGCGTGCGTTCGTTCGTGTGTGGGTGCATGTGTGTGGTGCATGCACAAGAGTGTACATATGTACTGTCTGTGCATGTGCATGTGGATAGTAGAGCAGGACTGGGTATTTTCTTCTGCCACTCTCTTTCTTGCTGCCATGAGACAAGGTCTGTCAGTGAGCTGGAATCTCATTGCTCCCAGTGCTGGGGTTACACATTTACNTAGTCACTAGGGATTTGAACTCAGGTCCTAATGTTTGTAGAGCAAGCATTCTTACCACTGAGCCGTCTGTCCATCCCCTTATTACCACTTTTGGTTCTTTTCTTTTCTTTCTTTCTTTTTGGTCTGGAAAGAGCAATTCCCTGTCATATTGTCTTTATAGGAAAATGGATCTGTAATTTTTTAACTAGTGCCCAGTTTAATGGATTCTCTTCATTAGTTTCTGGATCTCTCCATAAGNGCCAAGAAGGCTAATCTATGTGTTCTTGTCAATGTGTGACAGTCTAGAAAATAAAGGCTCTATAGTAACTTCCTTAGGACTTCAGGGCTCCTATTTGGGGCTTTGATTTGGGGAAAGACTAGGAAATTATCATGTGTTCATCCAGTAGTCAGTATACATCTCCTGTTTGCCAAGCAATCGTCTAGTGGTTCAGCATGCAACAGTGAGCAAGACAGATACCCCTGCGTCTCTTGAGGATGTGGAGGGCAAAGGGTAGGACTCTGCCTGTTACCATGCAAAGTACTGGGCTTGAACCTTGAGTGAGATAGGAGTAGAAGGGAAGCAACACTGCGGACAGAGCTGAAAGAGGCTGCCATAGCAACCCAGATGATGGGACATATTAGATAGGCAGAGTGTGATGGTGTCAGGATAGTACCCAAATGAGAGTAGCAGGGCATCGGTGCCCGTGGTGGAGAAGACCAGCAGAGGAGTCCCTGGTCAAGAGAAGGCTGAGGCAGCAAGGGTGGAGAGGTCTCCGTCCTAGATGCCGTGCAGTAGCCTCCAAATGTTGTTATGCTCTAATACTCCTGTGAAACCATCACTACAGTCAAGATAGCTAGCATACCATGACCCCAGGAGTGGCTTTGTGTACTTGATGAATCTTTGTTGCTGCCTTTGGGTATCCACAGATCAGCTTTCTGTTACTAGTTGTCATTTTCTAAGATTTTTTTTTTAAAGATTTATTTATTATGTATACAGAAGAGGGTGCCAGATCTCATTACAGATGGTTGTGAGCCACCATGTGGTTGCTGGGAATTGAACTCAGGACCTCTGGAAGAACAGTCAGTGCTCTTAACCTCTGAGCCACCTCTCCAGCTCCCATTTTCTAAGATTTACACAAGTGAAATTAGATGTATCTCTTTTATTTATTTATTTATTTATTTATTTATTTATTTATTTATTTATTTATTTATTGGTCTGACTTCATTCACTTAGCATAATTATTTTGAGGTTTATTCATATTTTTTTGTGTATCAGTAGTTCAGTCTCATTTTACTATCTTTTCTATTATGGTATAATTGTATGCATGTTGAGTTATTACATAGTTATTTTAAGCATATCATTCAGTCAGTGGCATTAAACTCATTCATGTTTTTTGTGGGTCACCACTGTCCATCTCCAGAATGTTTTCATCATTCCCTACTAACCCCCTAGTCAATCTTCCCTCATCCCCTCATAACCACTGTTCTACTGTCTGTCTTTATGGATTTTGATAGAGTACCTCAGCTGTAAAAACAAAATTCCTATGAGGTTACAACTGGCCTGTTCAACTGTGTCGGTCAGCTGCAAAGAGGAATGTTTGCTGAGAATGTCCTGAGACACCACAGACCTGCACATAGGCCCCTACAGCTGCATCAGTTCCTCATTCTCAAGCCCCTCGTCCACCTCTATACAAAGTCCTAGCTAGATTTTTCCCCTTGCAGACCCCTCTGTTCTTTTGGGAGAGAGANGCTGCCACTTGGCTTGCTGTGTATGCTAATGACCACAATCTCATCTGTTGAGTTCAGACAGACCTGGTCTCTTCCCTGCCTTTTGTCTGCTCACTCTGTACTCCAAAATCTAANGATTGAACCAATCTANGTGTCTTATGTAAGTAAAATCAAGTATTTATTTGTCCTTTTGTGTCTGGCTTACTTTATTGAACATACCTAATGACTGTTCGTTAGAGTATGTTTCAGAATCCCATGCTTCATTATGCCTGTTCATTATGTTCTACTTCATTTTGTGTGTGTATGTGTATGTGTTTGCCATATATATATATGATATATGGTATATATCACTGTTCTGGCTAGTTTTAGTTCTTGTTTTTGTTGTTGTTTTGAGACAGGGTATTGCTATGTACCATTGATATGTATTAGCTGGCCTGGATCTTTACATGTAGACCAGGCTAGCCACAAACTTATAGAACTCTTCCTGCTTCTGCCTAGAGTGCTAGGATTAAAGGTGTGTGCCACCGTGCCCAGTCTCCTGGTTAGTTTTTATTGTCACCTTTACACAACCTATAGTTGCCTAGAAAGGGGGACCCTCAATTGAGGATCTGCCTAGACCAAATTATATTGGCCTGTGGGCATGACTGTGGG
>LZPO01075987.1:45438-70308 GCA_001675575.1 Neotoma lepida | reverse complement strand
GAGGTTGTGGGTCCCATCATGGTGGGGAAGGCATGGCTACACACTGTGAGGTTGTGGGTCCCATCATGGTGGGGAAGGCATGGCTACACACTGTGGGGTTGTGGGTCCCATTGCATCCGCATCCAGAAAGCAGACATGTGTTGGTGCTCAGCTTGCTTTTTCCTTTTCTTCACTCCCGGGCACCAGCCAGTGGGGTGATGGTGTCTAATTCAGTGTGGGCCTTCCTACTCAGTTAACCTTTCTGGAAACACCCTCATAAACCCACCCCAAAGTGTGTTTCTCTGGCGATGTTAAATCTAGTGAAGTTGACAATGATGTTTGTCATACAACATTTGTAATTTTTTGTTTGTTTATTTTTTGAGACAAGGTCATACCATGGAGGCTTGGCTGGCCTGGAACTCCATATATAGACCAAGATGGCCTCAAACTCAGAGATCTACCCACCTTTGCCTCCTGAGGTCTGGGATTAAAGTTGTGTACCACCATACCTAGCCACAATGTTCTATNTTTAATTTTTGTCAGAATGTATTTATATACTTGGTCAAGCACAAACTCAAGTCTTTTTGCGACCTTGGAAACAGGTGTGTCATTTCTTTCTTGCTTGCTTGCTTTCTCAGGATTCAGTGATAGGTATTTTGGTGTCTTGTCTCTCCTGTGCCTGCCTTTTCATTTCCTTCTGAGTTCCACAGACATTTCCTCATCTCACTCATCTGCTACAATAGGTTGGTTTTTTGCTTTTTTTGTTTTGTTCTGTTTTGTTTTTTCAGCAAGCCATCTGCCATTCACACNAGGTGTCGCTTTAAATGTGACAGTTCTAGTTAAAAACAAAACAAACCAGCAATCTTCACTGATTTCATTTTCACATCAGTTTTGGCCTTTTAACAGCTGCAGCACGAAGACTTAGAAGACACTACAATCGAGTGTCTTTTAAAAAAGTTGAGAATTTTCTAGCTATCTTCTCAGTTTGAGCCCCTCTTCAGAGGCTATGTCAATCAAGATGGTTCCGTTTCTTTGAACTGTAGTATTTTTGCCTAAATCTGTGATTTCTTCTTGTCTGTTTATCCTTATAAAAAGAGGATTACTATTGGCTCCTTGTGATTTGTCTGTGGGAGACTGAGATGAAATTTTGGCCCAATGTGTTCCCTCAGCCAAGATGGCAGCTTGGTAAATTGGAGCATGCGTCCTAACCTGTGTATGTCTTCATGTGATAGGGATGCTTGCAATATGAGTAGATGTGACTCTGAGTAGCATTGCTGTTTGTTCCAAGTTCTCACTTCAGACCTGCCTGGCTCCCCTCTCAGAGCACAGCTGGCAACAGCAGCATTGTAGCATCCATTGATGTCCCTCAGTGACGATAGCCTTGGCCTGGCCTCTGGGCACCTGTAGCTTCTCCAGGTTCTGTGGCAGAGGTTGAGTACTTCTCTTGGGATCCAATTGCATATTTATTAGGCAGGCTGTTCTTTGAGAGACAGCCACATGTCTACTTCCTTTGCCCTTCTTTAAACTAATTCCACCTCTCCTGTTTCTAGCACAGACACTGGCTTCCGGCGTACTGAGCCCCTTTCTCTCATGCATGGTTCTGCAAGAGCTTTTGGTGCTTCTATCTTCCAGGGATGTTTCTCTGGGAATGAGGAAGCCAGTGTCTTTTGTCTAGTCTGACATCTTGTCAGAAGTTTNCCTTCCCCTCTTATCAGCTATTCAGTTCTAAAAATGTTCTCACTCAAGGGGGTCCCAACATCTAGAAAAAAATCAGGTCATAAATATTAAGATTGAGAGATGAGAGTGGACAGGTGGGTGAGAATGAAGAGCTTCAGTGACTGTGGGAGCTCAAGTAGATTGGATTTCACTCTCCAACCTATTTATGTCAGGAGTGCTGTGAGCCAAGCTTCTGATTGTTACTTTAAGAAATTTGGGTGAAGTCACCTCCCGTGACTCACTGAGTGACAAAACCAGAGAAGTCAGGGTCTGGGCAGATTTAGGGTGACCACCTGTCTTGGTTTTATCCATGAGGTTGTGAGGCTGTTCGTGCTAAAGCCCAGATTGGTTGCCCTGGTGTACCATTGAACTTGTGCGTCCGTGGCTTTTATACGTGAGATGAGATTTCATGCTCCACTGGACCCCAGGACACTCTCTACCCACAGCCACAGTGCATTTTCTATTGCTCTTTTGTTGAAGGATCTGTTGACCCTGATTCTAGTTGTGATTGGAGGTAGTTTTTTAGCTGTACTCTCAGATAGTGCCAACGAACCACATGCTTCAGTATTTTCTTTCTAAAATGTATTAAGAATAGATCATACTCTAAGTGGGAATGCCTCAGTATATCCTTTGAGATCTTCAATCTGTGAAGACTGAACCACTTTTAGAGACTTGGAGTTTTAGATAAATTAGTTCTAAAATGAAAATTCAAGGCTCTCCCACCCCCCAAAAAGTCACAAAAGAATTAGAGGCATTTGGAAGCATTTTCAAAAGAATCATTTGACTAGAGAGTTGCAAAGATAGAAGTAAAGCCTCACACACTAAAGAATTCCTCCGTAGGGTGTTTGCCAATTGGCTCTAGTCATGTTCATTGCCACTCAGTGAAAGACAAGCACTTTAAATGTGTTCCTTAAGATGACCTTTCCTTAGTGATGTCTGTGGGTCCTGATGTTGATAGTGGGGCGGCAACAAGGCCCTTGAGTAGATACACGCATCTGTGTGCATTTCCTAGACCTGCTACATTTCTTTCCAGAAGTCTGGCCTGTGGTTGATTCTGAAACTCCTTTAGGCAAATGGTGAGGATGACATACTCCAGAGGGCCTCCACAAATGCCTTAGTGTGTCTCTAGTCCTCTTGAGGAGAGAATGTTCATTCAGCTCTCCTTGTCAGGCTGACCACCAAGTCTGCACAATTGGATTGGCTTTAGTCTTCTGTATTGCTGTACCTAATGTCTGTACTTGAAGATCCAGACATACCACGGATGTTTCCTTCAACTCACCAGTATTTTCTACTATTGTTTGTATCATAGTCTAATGTTTTGTGATTTGCTCACCTTCAGTCAATTTTTCCTTGAAGCCCCAAGAGTTGATCTTAATTCTGTTGTTCTTTCCAGTTAACTTACTCAGTGCATTGAGAAGTTCTATAGCCCTTCCCTAAAGCATGCTTAATGCTCTTCGTCATCTCTCACTGTAGTACGGGGCACTATCAGCTTCTGTGTGACCTACTGCAAGTCTCCTCGCTATTTTTCCAGTGTCAACTTTCAGGCTTCTATTAGTTTTCATTANGATAATGAATCACTGAAGGCAGGCTAACCTTAGAAAGTTGATGTTTTGCTTCAAACTTCTGGATATCCAAGAGCAAGG
Organism: Neotoma lepida; assembly: GCA_001675575.1. Taxonomy (NCBI): domain Eukaryota; kingdom Metazoa; phylum Chordata; class Mammalia; order Rodentia; family Cricetidae; genus Neotoma; species Neotoma lepida. The sequence continues at coordinate 66,970 of LZPO01075987.1, read as the reverse complement.
GATCACATCTGGTAATAGTCTTGCTGGTGGAGTCCTGAGCTGGTACCAAGTACTACATGGTAAGAGACAGAGAGCCTCTCTCTCTCTCTCTCTCTCTCTCTCTGTCTCTCTCTCTACATGTATGTGTGTGCATGTGTGTGTGCACATGTGCCTTGTTTTTCTCACTCTTCCTATAATGTTACTAGAATTCAATCACAGAGCTCCACCCTAATGACTTTACCTAATTCTGATCACTTCCCTAAAGACTTTGGCCTCTGAGTCCCCGAGTCAGATTACCTTTGTACTCTCTTAATACCTCACAGTAGACATTAAATTTCAATACTCAGAGCCAAGAGGGAACTCAGGCCATATCCAAACCACAGTATCATCTCTTGTTTCTGTACAGCTGCTAGAGTCATTTAAAAATAATTAGTCCACATGATTTTTCTAAGTACTTTCCAAAGTGTCTAAACTAAAACTGTAGTAGTTAACTTCTCTCTCTCTCTCTCTGTGTGTGTGTGTATGTGTGTGTGTGTGTATGTGTATGTGTGTATGATGTGTATATATTTGTGTGGTTATGTGCACATATATGTGAGTATGTGTGAAAACTAGAGATTGATGTTGATGTCCTCCTCAATCACTCTCGTATTTTTTGAGACAAGGTCTCTCACTATACCTGGAGCGCAACAGTTTGACTTGGCTAGCTGGCCAGTGAACACCAAGAATATACCTGTCTCCATCTCCATCTGCTTGGCATAGCTTTACATGGTGCTGGTCCACACTCAGGTCCTCATACTCATGTCCTCCCTGGCAAATACTTTACCCACTGGGCCATCTCTCCCACCTGTCACTACTTATTCACTTTCCTTGTTGCTCTGATTACATCCAAGACAAGAAGGAACTTAGGGAGCAAAGGTTTCTTTTGCCTCACAGTGTGAGAATATAGTCCACTGTNGGATGGCATGGCAGCGGGAATGTGAGATGGCTGATCACATGGATCTGCATGTGGGAAGCTGACAGCACACAGGAAGTGGGGCCAGGCTATCAAACCTGAGAGGCTGNTTCCTCTGACCCATTTCCTCTATTGACTCTCTACCTCCTTAAGGCTCTTTGGCTTTCCAAAACAGCACCAATAACTGAGACCAAATGTTCAAGCATGTGAGCTGTGGAGGACACTTCATATTCAAACTTCAACAAACTCCAAATCCTTACCATGACTGGCAGAGACCCTTAAAATTGTGTCCAACTTCCCTTTGTGCCTTTCTTACTATGTGGCAGTCAAGTGGCCTTTTTAANTACACCAAGGCCATTTCCATTTCAGGGCCCTGGCTCTAGTCATTTGCCCTGCCTGAGATCTTGGCATTGCTGGCTCATCCGTCAGATTCCAGCTTCGGTGTCATGGATGTTCTGTATAAAGTAGTGCATTGTTTGCAAGCATCCCACAAGTCCTTAACACTTAGGTTGTTCTGCTTATTAACATTCCCCGCATGGATGTGTTCATCCTGCATCTTTTTTGTTGTAACATAACCTCTACGGGAACTGCTGTTTTGCTTTGTTCTCTGTGCCTAGGATAATGTTTGATGCTTAGTAGTTGCTCATCCTGTTTTTAAATTAAGTACCACATGTAGAGGTTTTTCTTTGTTATTCAAACATGGAAGAATAGCTTTATTTACTTAAATGCATATTATATATTACATATTATAACATCAAGATGATAAACTAAGCAGTCTTACAGAGTTTTCCAGAGCTGAAGAGATGGCCCATTGGATAAGAGTACTTACTCTGCAGGCATGAGGATATGAGTTTAAATCCTTGACATCACATGTTTGTTAAGTATGGTTGTGTGTGCCTGTAACTGTAACTTCACTATTGGAGAATTGTATTAGTCAGGGTTCTCTAGAGGAACATGCCTGATAGAGTGAATATATTCTGTCAGTCCTCTTTTATATATGGGATTTATTAGATGACTTACAGGCTGTGGCCAGCTAGTTCAGTAATGGCTGTCTACCAACAAAAAGTCCAAGAATCCAGTAGTTGTTCAGTTCATGAGACTGGATGCCTCGGCTGCTCTTCAGTATATTCTAGGATCTTGTAGAAGCAGGCTCTAATGCCAGTGAAGGAATGGACTTGCCAGTGAGAAGGAGAACAAGCACAGTCAAAGACAGCAAGCTTTCTTTTTCCATGGCCTTCCTATGGGCCACCAAGAGAAGGTGTGGCCCANATTAAAGGTGGATCTTTCTACCTCAAAAGATTCAGATTAAAAGTGGGTTTTCTCGCTTTGAATGACTTAAGAGACAAATTTCTCACAGATGTACCCAGCTGCATGGGTTTTAGGTAATTCTAGATGTAGTCAAGTTGATGACCAAGAATAATCATCACAGGAATAGAGGCAGCAGGTCCTGAGAGCTTGGGCCAGCCAATCTACCTAGATAGGTGGGCTTCTAGATCAGTGGGAGACCTAGTTCAAGGCACCAACGTGACAAATGATAGAGGAAGACAACCAACATGCTGCCCTCACTCTCCATTCCTGTCCACTCAAGTGAATGCAGTGTGTATGTGTGTGTGTGTGTGTGTGTGTGTGTGTGCGCGCGCGCGCTCATTATTTTTCTCATTTCTGTCACCAATTGCTTAAGACTGGAAGAGTTATTGTCGTTTGAGGGTGCAGCCCACTGTGGGATGTGTTCTAACACTCATGGTAGTAGAACTTTTTCTGAGATTCCTCTCATCTTGGTAGATCAGGAAGCAGAGAGAAATGAGTACTCACTCACTTTCTCCTTTTCCCCATCTTATTCAGTTCGGATGGCTAGCCCACTGCCACCCATTTAGCGTCAGTCTTTCCCCTTCACTTAGTTATTCCTTTCTGAAATGTCCTCACAGACACACCCAAAAGTGTGCCTCCTCCTCCTAAGTGATCCTTCATCCAGTCAAGTTGATGGTGAGGTTCTGTCTATCTGTCTGTCTGTAGGTCANTCTGTCATCTCTTTTAGTGACTTTATTGTTTTAGATTCATATCAAAGCTGCAGAAATGTTTCTGCTGACTCCTGCCCCATGTATGCACAGTCTCCAACAGTCTCCCTCATTAGCAACATCTCACACGACAGTGGTATATTTACTACAATCAGTGAACTTGGATTGACATGTTGCTGTCATTCAGTCTATGGTTTGTATTAGGGTTTCATGTTGTATTTTCAATGAGTTTTGAAAAATANATAATGACATGTAGTTAGCATTATAGTATTATATAGAGTAAATAGTTACAATGCCCTGAAAACACTCTGTGCTTGTCTGGTTATCCCTCTCTTCTCTCTAAGTCTTGAAAACCTTGGGCTTTTTTGTTGTCTCTATGGTTCCTACAGTGGGCAGCCCTTTCAGGTTACCTTCTGAAACTTAGTACTATGGACTTAAGGTTCCTGTGTACTTTTTTTTCCTGGTTTGAAAGCTAACTTCTTTATAATGCTGAATATTATTCCACTGTTGAGTGTCCATAGTCAATCTGTTCACCTACTGAAGGACATCTTGCTCGGTGCCAGGTTTTAGCCACCATGGGTAAAATTCCCATAACGTTTGTGTTTTTATNTGGACATAAGCGTCCAGATGTCCCAGCATCATTTGTTGGAAAGACTGTCGTTGCTCCATTTTATAAATTTCCCATGCTCCCTTGTGAGTGACCCATGGTTTAATTTCTGTGGATGTATTTTGAGACCCACTTTGTGTTTCCTTGATCTTGTCTTTGCTCACCACTACCATGGTGTCTCAATTATGTGTGAAGTAGTGCTAGTCCTTAAAATTACTTCTTCCTCAGGATTGGGTTTGCTTTCCTGGGCTCTTCTTAGCTGTAGTTAAACCCTAGAAGTAGTTATCTTGCTGGGATTTTCACTGGGTTTCTGCTGAATATATAGAACAGGCTGAGCATAGCTGATATTTTGANGGTGTTCAGTCTGAGTCCCATGAACATGGCACAGCTTTCCATATGCTTGGTCCTTTAATGCTTCCACCATCATGGTTTTCCTCATATAGATCTTTTACTTACTGTACTTTGCAATGTTAGGAATCCAATTCTGAATTTCATGCATGCTGGACAAGTATTTTGCCACTGAGATAAACTCCCTAGTCGTAGATTTGTATACATATTTTGAAATTATATCTTATTAATTAAGGGTATGCTAATATAAATCATATTATTAATTTTAAACTTCATTGTTACTAAATAGAAAGTGATTTTTAATTTTAATCTTATATTGTGCAGCCTTGTTACAATGGCTTATTACTTATTAGGTGTGGGGTAGTTTTTGTTATTATTTTGTTTGCTTATTTGTTTTGTGTGTATGAATTATTTTGTTTTATTTTTTCTGCATTGACAGTCTTGTCAGATGTGAACAAAGATAGCTTATTTCTTTTTCCAAATCTGTGTACCTTCCAGGTCCTTTTGTTGTATCATTCCTAGCCAGAGCTTGCCTGCTGTTGAGTGGTGAGAAGAAGGAAACTTAGCTTGTTACTGCAGTGTCCCACCCTTAAGTGTCAGCTGTGCGGTTTGGGGGTTGGGTTAGGAGTTTGTATTCTCTCTGGGAAATTCTCTCTTTCTGGCTTGCTGACCATTTTTTATCATGAATGGATATTAGATTCTATCACATTGTTCTCTGGATCTGTTGGTTTGATCATACATTTCTTTAGCTTTTTGATCAGATGGATTGCATAAATTGATTTTCAGATGTTGAACTTGTCTTCCATCCCACTTGGTCACAATGAATAATTCTTGTAATTCACTGTTGAATTCAATTTGCTAAGATTTTTNTGTACGTGTGTGTGTGTGTAGTTTTGCCCCTGGGCTAATGAGAAGTTGTGCTTTAGTTTTCTTTGTACTGTTTTCTGTGTTTGGCATTAGGGAAAGGCTGGCCTTGTAAAATGAGTGTCCATACTTTCACCTCCGTGGCTGCCTAAACTCTCTCCCATCAATGTCTGATGGAATACAATGTGAATATTGTTTGGATAAGTTGCTTTTTGTTTTGGAAGGTTATTAGTTATCTATTCAGTTATAGAGATATACACAATATTTGTATTGTGTATTTATATTGTTTATTTGTGAAATTTATATTTTATGCTTTTCAAAAAAGTGGTCCAGTTAACCTAGATTATCAGATTTAGGGGGTAGAAATAGTTGTGGTATTCATGTATTATTATTTCTTTTTTCTCGGTTTTTCAAGACAAGGTTTCTCTGTGTAGCTTTGCGTCTTTCCTGGAACTCACTCGGTAGCCCAGGCTGGCCTTGAACTTACAGAGATCCTCCTGCCTCTGCCTCCTGAGTGCTGGGATTAAAGGCATGGGCCACCACCGCCTAGCTTCATGTATTATTTTTTAATGTCCGTGGTATCTGTACTTTTGTCAACTCATTAATTTCTGATATTAGTAATTTGTATCTTCTAACCTTTTCTCAGCCTATCTAGAGCCTTATTGATTTTATTGGTGTTTTGGCTGTAGCAGTTTTTGACTTCATAGATTCTGTTGGTTTCCCTGTTTATTTTTTAAGTATATTTAATGTTTAGTTTGTATATATTCATTACCAGTTGTATTTTTATGTAAGGACATTTCCATACAAGAATATATTGTACTTTGAACATATTCCCCTTTTTTTCTGTTTTTATTTCACTAATTTCTCTTAATTTTACTTGTTTTTTTTTATGTTTATGCTGGACCAGTTTACTCTCCTTTTTCTAGTTTTCTGAAATGAAAGCTCTGATTATTGGTTTCAGAGCTTTCTTCCTTTTAATTATATGCATTTGCTGCTAGGACATTTTCTTCAAGAAGTTTATGATGCATGCAACATGTTCGTGTGACTTGCTGTGGTGCAGATAGGAAATGCTTCCCCCAAAGCCTGTTGTGTTGAAGGCTTGGTCCCAGAGAGTACTGCTGCTGATTAGATTATGAGGATGAAACATCCATAGGTTAATATATTGGTGAATCCATACCTAAGTAGACTTTTGGGAGGTAGAACCTGTTTGGAGAATGTAGGTCACAAGATGGGTACTGGAAGATATCATTGGAAGGGATATCTTGCCCTGGTCCCTTTCTCTTTCTTTCTGTTTCATGGCCACAATGAAGTGAGCACCTTCCTCTGCTATGCCTCTTCACCAAAGTCTTTATGCCTTGCCTTGGGCCTAAAAACGATGGTGCCAGCTGTCATGTCTTCATTTATCATCCTCCTCTTAGTTGATCCTCTGAGGTATTTTGTCACAATTACAGGAAAAGTCTGTAGAATTTTATTCATCAATTCATAATCTTTTGTAATTTTTCTTCAGATTTTTTTTTCTGTGACTCGTTCTGTAGAAGTATATTTTTCAGTCTCTATGTGTTTGGGAATTTTTCTAGTTATCTTTCTGTTAATCATTTTATTGCTGCTGCTCCTAATTCTATTGTGATCTGAGGGCAGATATGGCATCATTCTAGTTGTTTTAAATGTAGTAATGCGTATAAGATGGTCCAGAATGTGCTCTCCCTTGGAGTCTGTTTCATCTGAGCTCGGCAGGAATGCATATTCTGTTGTTGGATAAAGCAGTCTTGCTGTCTGTGTATTCAGTTGATTGATTATGTTGTTGAGTTCAGTTATTTCCTCAATGATTTTCTATCTACTTTTTCTTTCCTTTTTTGACAGAGGAGTTTTTAAATGTCCATTTATAATCCTCACAGTTCTATCAGATTTTTCTTACATATTTTGAAGATCTATAGTTAGGTGGATATACAATAAGGATTTTTCTATTTTCTCAGAGAACCAAAGGGTTTATGGTTGTATCATATCCTCCCTGAAGTCTNCTCTTTGATATTAATATAACCACATTAGCTTTCTTTNTTGATACTGCACGTTATTCAGTATGTTTTTTATGAATTACTTCTCCACATTCAATTTNTGTTTGCTCACTTCGAACCTTGCAGCCACAGTGGTGTTCAGCTCTGCCTTTGGTGAAACCACATGCAGGGCAAATAGAGATGCCACTAGGTGGCTCGTCATAAGGGTTCCCACTGCGAATCCAGAGCCCTAGCTTCTCTGTACCCTTCTTTTCAACTGGCTTTCTCTTGATTAATGTAGTATGGCATACTTTTCCCAGTCCTTTGTTAAGTGTGTTTTTTACTTAGATTGTGTTTCTTATTGACAACATTTAGTTGGGCTTTTCTTTTTGAACTTTGATGGTCTCAACTTTTTCAATAAAATTCAGATACAATTTTCGAGTTTCATATCCAAGAGGCAAACCTACCACCTTGGGAATATCAGCATGCATACAAGCAAACACATTTTGTAGTCAGCCTGGAACATTATAGGATCAAAAACTCCAAAAAAATCCAAGCTCATTTCTTGCACTTTCTCTTTCTCAAGAATTTGATAACTATGAATTTGGAACTATTGGGTTTGTAGTTTCCCCAGTAATCTATGGAGGAAGTTCACATTAATTGTCCAAATCCTAGAGTCAGGAAGGAGGTGAAACTGGAACCAGTATGCCCAATGGTTTTCTTGTACAGCTTTTATAACTGGGGTAAGACCACATCTATGTCATTTCCAGTGTGCCTTAGGCAGGTGACCCTCCCTCACTAAGCCTGGGTACCCTCCCCCTGCAGCACCAAATTGGATTGTCTCAGGGTCATCTTCTGAAAGCTCCAGTCGTATTTAGATGACTGATTACTCATCTATTTGACATAGTAACTGCCATGTTTGTGCTGCTTTCTGTTCGCTTTTGTTCTCTTCCCTTCCTGTTCTGCCGTTTGTGGCTTTGAATATTTTGTATGATTCTTTTTTTTCTGTTCTACATATCACTGATACATCTTCTCTTTTTTGTCTTTTAAGCAGTGCCCTGGAATTTGTAAACTATGTTTATGGCTAATCCAGAGCTTCCTTAAAAAGCACTCTATTGTAGTGGGAGCTGTCTCCGTGGATTGCTAGNGATATAATTCCAATACTCTATTGCGTAGCAATTGCTGAGGTACACTAAAATAACAAAGTATTCTGGATTCCTCGCCTCATCATTTATGTCCTTCTGTCATTTATTGCAACCCACACAGACATATGTGACGAGTTGTTGTCGCTGAGAACAAGGGTAAAAGGCAGTAGCTTTTAATGTTCACCTCTTCTTTCTGAAATGTCTTCTTTGCTTCCGGAGACTAAGTTTCAGACCCACATTGTTTCTCTTCTGACAAGCTTAACATTTTTGAAATGTGAGTCTAAACAATTATTTTGGTTTCCATTCGTCTGAAAAAAGTCTTTATTTCTCCGTTACCTTTGAAGGGTACTGTCATGAGGTGGAGCTCTAGGTTGCTCACCTTTCATTGTCAATGCTAAATATTTAACTTCCCACATTTCTTTCTTGCACAGTTTCTGAGGAGAAGTCAGATGTCGTTTTTAGCTTTGTTCCCAAATAGATGGATTGTTTTCCCGTCTGGCTTCATTCAAAAATTTTTTTGTCTTTGACTTCCTGAAATTTGAATGCGACATGCCAGGGTGGAGGTGTAGCCCAGTGGTGGAGTACATGCTTAGCATCCCCTAGATTCAATCCCAACATCAACAAAACAAAACAAATAAAAACAATGAACAGGACCTAAGCAAGTATGGGATGCTGCTTTGTTATTGACACTCAACTTTGCTTGTTGTTTTCTGAGCTCCCGTGGATTGGTGTGTGATGGTGACTTATGGCAATTTTTCCTCATTGTGCCTTCTAATTTTCTTTTTCTGTATTTTCCTTCTGGTATTGCCATTATACATATATTATACCTTTTATAGCTGTGTCATAGTTCTCCCATAGTCTACTTTTTCTGGTCTTTTTTTCTCTTTGATTTTCAGTTTGGGAAGTTTCTATTAGCGTACCTTCAGCTTTGAGACCTTTCCTCTGTCATGTCCTGTTTGCTAATGAGCCCATCAGAGATGCTCAGCGTCTCTGCAGGGTTTTAATCTGGAGCATTCCTCTTTGATGGTTAGGATCCCCACCCTTTGCTCAAGTTCTCCATCTGCTCTTATATGTTGTCTCCTTTTCCCTTTAGATCCCTAGTATATTAATCACAGGTTTTAAAAATTAATGGTCTGATAATTTTAACATTCTTATCATATCTGACTGGTTCTGATGTTTGCTCATTCTTTCAAGCTCTGCTTTTTGCCTTTTAGACTGCCTTTTCATATTTTTCATGATGTGTAACAGGATATCCCAGGTGAATAGAACTGCATTAAATAGGCTTTTAGTAAGGTGCTGAGGTGTAGGGGGAGGGGAATGATCTATCTTAATGACTCCATCTTTGTCTTTTAGGAATCTTGTGTTTCTGAACTGTGAATTTCTCAAGTTCTTCTCAGAATCTCTCCCCTTCTTAGTTGGAACAATATGCACTGTAGACTCTGAATGATACATCTCCTTTTCTGACGAGGTGGGGCTTCATTGACTTTTGTTTGCGTCCTTGCATGTGATAAACCCAGGTGCCAGCATTGATACTTGGACCCCCTGTGAGGCTGCTGACCTGCTCTCTGTTCCTGCAGCTCCATCTTCATTAGAATGTCTGAGCAGTAGTCATGGCTATCTTTGGAAAGTCACAAATATTTGGCCTTTATATTCTGAGAGTTTTATGNTTTGACTTCAGACATTTAGGTCTGTAACCAATTTTGATTGACCAGGTTATTTCATTCTTCTCTGAAAAGATGCCTCATTGGGAAATACACATCAAAAGCCCTGTATTGCTTCACACCCAACTGATATTGCTGTGATAAAAAAGAAAAACAGAAACTAGCAAGTGTTGGTAAGACTGTGGAGAAACTAGAAAGCTTGTGTGCTAATGATAGAAGTATAAACTATGGAAGGCTGTATGGGAGACTGTGTGGCATTTTCTTAAATGTTAAAACAGAATCACTATACAAGCCAGGAATCCCATTTCTAAGTATATACCAAATGTGTCAAAATCAGTCCTCCCAAAGAAAAATCTGTGCACCAATGGTCATACCACTGTCTTTCACAAAAGCAAAACGATGGAAGTGAGCCAAGTGCCCATCAACTAATGAAGGGTTAAGCAGACTGTGGTATATACATACAATAGAGTATTATTCAGCCTTAAAAAGGAAAGAAATTCTGACATCATCTGCCTATGGAAGCAGATTATACTTTCAGGTCAGGGTAGTGTTGATTTACTTAGGATTTCTTCTTATCTGCCTAATACATGTTAGCTAAAGCCTCTCCCTCTTTGACTGATTCTTATTTTGCTTATTCTTTCAAGCTCTACTTTTAGAATTTTTTTTCTTGATGGATAACATGATATTTCTGGTAAATGGAGCTGCATTAAACAGGTCTTCAGTAAAGTGGTGAGGTGTGTAGAGGGGAAATGGTCTGTATCTTATGATTCAGTCTTGGTCTTTTGGGGATTTTTGGGCTTCCGAACATTGATGTGCTCTCACCTTTTGAGGTCTTTTTAAATGTTTCCTTTATTTTGGGGAGTTTGTTTTTCCATGTGTTTTTGTTCACTCNTTTTTTCTTCTATACAGTCTAAATTTCCTTTGATCTCATTTAGTGGCCTTTTCAATTTCAGATACTAAATATCTAATTTTCAAAAGCTTCTGTTTATGTGTATAAGAGTAAAGTTTATGTATGTAAAAGAAAGATCTATACATGTCTTATGTGGATGTAGATTTTCTCCTGTTATTTTTTCAGTGAATACTAGAGTATGTGGTATTTGATACATGTCTATTTGTTACATTCTTCTAAATAATGTTGAATTATGCCTCAATGGATAATTAATTTACTTACATAAATTAGATTNTTTAGAGACTTAGTTTCGGGTTGGCTGGGTGTATCTCTAACAACCCTTAGTCTGGCACTAGCTTACCTTTGTCACTAAGGTGACACTTTTCCCAAGGACTGCCTGGTACCTTGTCCTAGGAGCATCCTCTCTCCTGAGACCACTCCTTCCTGGTCAGGAGTGACGTTTGCTCAGGCTGCGGCTCACTGATGCTTCTTTTCCATCCCTCGGGAATCTTCACTCACACATACACAGGTTAGTGCTTAGCCAATGAGTGCAACATGCCTCCTCCCCCCCCCCCAATTAGTACATTTTAGGAATCTGGCTGCCTTGGCTTCCCTCTGGCCCTGGCCACCTTCGCTGGCCACGCTCTAATCTCTGTCCTTTCCTTTCCCTTCACTTCCTCACTTTGTCTCTGAACCCCTTTCCAGGCAGTAAGTTAGGGCAGGTGTAAACCTGCCTGTATTGACTCTCTTCTCCCTTGGAATCTGTTTCCCTGGGTTGGAAATCTTTGATTCCTTGTTTTGCTTTGTTACTTTTTATTGTTTAAAAGCATTTAATTGTTAAAAGGGTGGGTAAGCCTTGTTACTGTTACTTCATGCTGTCAGGGAGCAGAAGCCTTCTGTTTGTCCTTCTGTGTTTCCTTTCTATGTTTAGAGGTAAGCTGAGTGTTCTTAGTTGGAATCCTTGTTTGTCTTGGTGTCTGGTAGAGACCTAATTGCCTAAAGTAGAGATCACGTGTTTTTGAGGCACCCGCTGTTCAGTTCTTGTCTCTGTAATAAATGAGGTAATGCCCTAAGTGAATGTGATAGAGACTCGGTCTGGCAATAGCATTAGTATTTAGAATACATAGAAACCTGAATTCTGATTTGTCTCTTGATTCTTGTGGTTTTAGTATTATTCAACTAACGAGTCACTTCCCCCCTCCCCNTTTCCTTGCTGGAGTCATGATCCATTGGCTTGGATTTTGGTTCAAAAGCCCAACATGCTTGATTGGTTAATTGTCAGGACAAAATGAATACTTTAAGTAGATAGAAAAAGATGAACCTGGAATAAAAGAACATTTCCAAATAATTGAAAAGGATTCTGGTTTCTGCTAAAGCTATAGTGATAACTGTGAAAGAGGAAAGCTCAGTCCACAGATAGAAAACATGATACTGGATGAGCCTCATAAACCACATGTCAGTAGGGGACCATATACCATGCTTTCCAAGGATAGTCCTGAAGTAGTATTGATAGCATCTTGGTGTGGGTGATTTATTTATGAANCCTGTATCTGTACACATATATAAGAATCCTGGTTTGAATGATTCATTTTATACATACACATGCAATATTTATGTGGTCATCCTATTTACAAAGACCAGTTTACATAATACAAGGTAAGTGTTAATTCCTTGGTGATTGTTGTCCCTTGGATGACACATTGACTGTTTACTTGTGTTTTAGTTAAACAGTGGATAGTGTATACTGACTAGTCAACATTAATTATTATTATTATTATTATTTTTGCATTTTTCCTACAGATGATCTCAATGCCACCCACCAGCACTGTGTTTTGGCTGGTTCACAGCCTCGGTTTAGTTCCACCCACCGAGTGGCAGAGGTAAGCAAAAATTAAATTGTGGTGATTACCACTTAAGTGAATGTGGCAGGAGTAGTTGAATGAGCAGTTTATCATAGGGCTTTGGAAGAGTGTTTAATCGGAAAATCACTCTCATCTAACTTGCCTTTAGTCTTTATTTACTTTTTAGCTCTGGGTTGTAGTGGCTACAGTTTTCAAGTTTATTCACAGTGTAGAATTGGCTTATTTTGCCTTTTGGAGCTGTTTCTTTAAAAAAAAGTTACTACATGTCTGTCTTATTTGTGTGTGTATGTGTGTGTGTGTTGTGTGTGCCTGTCTCAGCATTTGTGTGGAGGTCAGAGGACATCTTGTAAGGGTCAGTTCCTTCCTTCCACCATGTAAGTCCCAGGGATAAAACTCACGTCCTCATGCTTGCCAGCAAGTATCTTGCCTACTGAGCCATCTTACCAGCCAAGGGTTTCATTTCATGAACTAGGTAAATGCCATTAGATATGCTGATAACTTTAGACTTCCAAGAGCAAAGAAAATGAGGTGAATTTGTTTGCTTGTGTATATATTATTTAGGTTCAAATGGCTGAGATAACATTTCCCTTAATTGGACAGCTGGACATATGAATGTAAATTTATGAGAAGCTTACAGAGATGTCAGAGAACTTCTGAGGTCCCCAGTCATGTTCACAGCCCAGTGGCTGGGCAATGGCTGACAGGCAACCTATCAGCTGAGATCAGAATGGAAATTATAAGATGAGAAACATGTCTAGCAGCCACTCTCAGGTTTTAGAGAGCAGGGGAGGAATGACAAGGATCATAGACTGGCTTCCTAGCCAAGTCTGAATTAATGAATGAATTAACTAATTACAGGTTGCTAGAGATTAAGTCCAAGGCTTTTCACATGTTAGGCAGTAACTGAGCAACAACCCCAGTTCCCCAGCTTTTTGGCTGTGCTTTGCCTTATAGCTTGACTCCTCAGAGGATACTGGGGAATAAGTGTGGGGACATGGGACAAAAGAAAGTTACCTTGTAAAACGGCACATGTTCAAGGTCTTGCCAGTCCTAAGGCTGCACACGGCCACTGAGGCAGGCAATACCATGTCTTTTCCTGGTAGACTGTCATGATTCTGTATAGCAGAAAAGGCAGGCATATTTTCAGAGTGCTAGCAAGCCCACCAGTCATTCTGTCTTCCTTTTCTGCAATCTTTTCTTTGCTGTTCTCATTCTTTTGAATGTTTCAGTGTCTGTCTTTGTGACCTGCACTGTAAGCATGGGAATGAGAGCCATCCACATAGCCATTCTGTCCAACCCTTTTATTCAACATTCATTTTGTTTGGGGAGAAAATGTTAAACACATACATATACAAATCCTTATCTGAGGTCAATTGTTGGAGTTGTTTCTTTGAGAGATAAATGCCATTGACAAGTGTCATTAGTTCTAAGTAAGTTCTATTAAGAAGGATGGAGGATAAGAAATGGAGAGGGGATGGAATATTTATAGACCATCTGATGTGGTACCCAATGACTCCATTTCCTTTTGTAGCCATCTGTCTAGATATAATCCTCCCAAGAGTCCTGTTCTTGTCAATCACTTGAGTATGTGCTATGTAAGCATGTCTCTCTTACATCTTTCATAATCTAACCTGTAAGAGTAAACAGACAGGCTTATTAGTGTGGTATTCAAAGGACCTGTGGCCACTGAAGAGTAAAATGGTTGGAATATGTATTTGATGGGGATACCAATATTCTCGAATTCATATGATTCTTGGTATTCAGTGAGTTATTGCATCTAAGTCTTTTAAAACAGTGAATGGAAAAATAGTGGAAGAGAGGAACAGAACAGCTGAGACTCCTNGTGGGAGCTTATTCCATCTCTGTGTTCCCTAGAGTGGACATGAAGCAAGAGACAGTAAAAAAGTCTCCATTATGAAAATTTCTACTCAATGAGAGCTGCCATTCAGAAGAAGGGATTTTATTTCATTCATTTAGCAGACTTTCACTAACTATCTGACACTCAAGGTATTCTTTCAGCCAGTTATAAACAGGAACAGGTAATTAATAGTGTCTCCAAGATGCCTGTAAGACAGATGTGATGGTCTATGCCTGTAATCCCAGTACCCTTGATGCTGAGGAAGGAGCTTNCACATTCCAGTCCAGCCTGGGCNACAGAAGATGCTTACAGACAAGGAGCAAGAATAGTGCAGAATACGAGGTAGCAAAGAGCATAAGTCATCGTGGTGAAATGAAGTTGGAAAGTTGGGACGTATCCTGTGCTCCAGCTTTGATTCCTTTCTCCATGTGGACCAATTTGATACTGTTCATTAGTTACTTTCTAAATACTCTTAAGTGTGGCTTTCTCAGCTTAACCATAGCTATCCTTGTATCCTTTGTGTTTTAGGCCATGTTTTGTGGATTAATTCACTTTAAATAAAGAGAGGGGCTATACGTAGTCATTCTCTCAGAAGAGAACATTTCTCCAAGTCAGGCTAAGAGTGTAGTTCAATTGGTAGAGTGCTTCCCTAATGTGCACAAGGCCCTGTTTTTGACCACCAGAATATCACAAGCAGAACATGTGGCATGTGCCTATAAGCCTTTCTTGGTGATTGGCACTTAGAAGTAGGTACTGGGGCACTTTGTGAGTAGGGTTCACCCCTCTTCTTCAGTCTGCCTACCCTCATGTGCTCTGCACTCTGGGGTCACCATATTAAAATAGGTATTAGCCAAGCTTCTGTTGTGAACACAAAAACTTAGTGTTTTCCAAGCTTATCTACACCATGTTNTGTAAAGAGGCAATGATGGTTCCTGTACTGCAAGACTTGCTTGCAAGGGCTTTTCCACATGCTTGCTTTAAATTATAAATATTAAAGAAATATTTTTAGGACACATTTTCCTCAGCTATCCAAAGGAGGAAATTATATATATATATATATNTTTTTTTTCTCTTATCATTCTAGGAAATCATTTCCTTGTCAAGTTAACTGAATTCATACTCCATCTGTATCCTTGGATTTCCAACATAGGCTCCTTCATAGGAGTGTGTCCATTTGACCTCTGTCACATTTCCACAGGCCTAGTGAGGGGTGAACTAGCTGTCTCTGTCCCCACTGATAACGAGGTGTCAGCTTTGCCTTGAGTGTGCTTTGCGGCCTAAGCCCCATAGTCTTCCTAGAACCTGTTCAAGGAAGGACTGCAACTTTCTCCTATATGTGGAAAAGGGAGGAAATCCTTTACCTTGAATTTCAAATGTCACCCAGCCCCCTATACACACATTATTGCTGTTCTAGTCTATGTCTTTGCACCAAGTTCTCCAGCCTGGCTGCCATTCTCCCCGATTAATACATTCATGACATGAGAAAAAACCCACTCTCTTTGACATTTTTGCTAGCTGGTTATTCCTGGAATAATTGTTTATTACAGTTCTTCTACGTTTAAGAGTCAGTTTAAGGTGCTGCAGTATATGAAGAATATACACGCAAACATCCATATATGTGTATATGTATATACATATATCTCATATGTATGTATGTGTATATGTATGTATGCATATATGACACACCTCAGGGTGCATGTTTATTCAGAGAGAGGAGGCCCACATAATGAAGACAGCCTGCAGCCTGTGGGACCTAGTGAGGCCTGGCTGGCTACACAGAATTAAGAGAGCAGGGCACTACTGTAATCTCATTCAGATGAGCTGTGAGGATGGCAGGTGAGTCCACAGAGGAGAGGCATCTGTGAGCAGGAACAGTGCATGGTGAGCTTGCAGTCACTCACAGTCTTGCTCTGGTTCTGTCATGGCAGTGCTCCACGGGCACCTTGGATTATATTTTACAACGCTGCCAGTTGGCGCTGCAGAATGTCCTCAATGACTTGGACAATGGTGACGTCTCTCTGAAGTCCTTGGAGCCTGCAGTCTTGAAACAAGGAGAAGACATCCACAATGAGGTGAGGATGGTCAAGAAGGTCATATGGGACTCACCTCTGCTTGTAGCTTTGTGAAGGTGTAACACAGGAGATTTGAATCAGAGGGGAGGGCAGGTTGAGACTCACCCCTGCTTGCAGCTTCATGAGGGTCTAACACAGGGAATTTGAGTCAGAGGGGAGGGCAGATCACAGTAATCAGAGCCCAGCATGTTAGTGTTAACAAAATATGGAAGCCACACAGCTTCTAAACTGCAGGAATTTATCCTCTTAGTCTAGACTGGGAAGCCCAAGAGCAAGGCACTGGCAGTTTGGTTATCTGGAGAGGACCTGTTTCCNGATTCATAGATGNTACATTCTCATTGTGTCTTTGCACGGTGGAAGGGACAAAGCCTCATTGGGCCTCCTTTATATCTATCTGCATTGAGTCCATTCATAAGAGCTCTGCCCTTGGGATCAGGTACTTCCCAAAGTGAGCTGTCACTTTGTGATGGTTAGGATTTCACCCTAAGAGTTTGGTCATGAAGGGCACAAACATTCAGACCATTGCTTTCTATGAGATGGTTTCTACAGGAAATACACAATGGGCAGGTAGCATGGCACCAGAAAGGGTTACATTGTATGAGTAGAACAAGGGAACTGACTTTTCTAATGGATCAGAAGCATCTTCCAAGTCTATGAGTAGCTTTGCCCTAACTTCTGCAGGAAGACACGGACTTTACCCATCCCCCACCCCCATGGTTCTTCCCAGTACAAACATCCTTGCAGAAGGACTGCAGCATAGGGCAGTCAGTGGCTTCTTTGAAGACAGGCAGAAATAAAAGAACTTAAGGAGAATGGTTGCCCTCCTAGAAGTTAGTGGTAATGCTTTGCCTTAAATTTGTGAGAGTAGCTGTTTTACTGCAGTTTTACTGAGTTCAGTGGGTCTGCATCGGGAGGTCAGTGCACATCCTAAGATTACTGTTTTATCAATACTCTCAATTTCCACATCTCCGAACTTTAGATATTAACTATTTAGCTTTTTTCAACTTACNTTTTTTGCATTAGTGATTTTTTAAAAAAGAAACTTTGTACTATTATTAAATGGCATCCTCTATAATTAGTCAAAAGTAAATGTAAAATAGATAACCATATTCAATGAAGACAGAGCAGTCCTTGGACTCATCTGCAGGCACCATTATAGAGAGAAGACTCTAAACCTGTGCCCTTCGGTCATGCTAAGGAGATTTGTGATAATGGTCATGCAACCTCATAAGTTAGAAAAACAATGTTGACTTTTATACTTCAAATGAATGGATTTTATTATGGGTGAATTATACCTCAGATAAAGACATAAGGGGAAAGGTAAGATTAACAGGTGGTAGAGAATGGTTAAAATGGGTCAGCCATCTCAGACTTTCTCATGACGTAATGAGAACTGGTAGAAAACTTGAACTGTGACGCCATTGCTGCTTGTCCTGTCAAGTGATGATCACTGAGCTTGCACCAGGCCCGCTTCTGGTTGCATTAGGGTATAGTGGTAAAAAAATCAGGCAATCTAGAATATGGAGAAGGGAAGCAAGAAACACAAAACACTGGTAAAGTATATGGTGTGCTGACATTGCTAATGCTACAGAAAACAGAACAGAACAAGGAGATGGCAAGAACCAGAGAGCATACGTGCATCTCTACTGGAAAGAAGAGAAGGGGGTGAGCCATGTGGGTGGGGGGGCGCATTTCAAGCAGAAGGAACAACACTGCAAAGGCTACAGGACAGAGAATGCTAGATGTTCATGGGGCAGTGTGAGGGAGGATATATGAGGCTACCAGTTGTAGGAGGTGGGGTCACAGGGACAGTGTTGGCAAATGTATAGATCCTGAGAGGCCCTCCTATGCTCAGCAGCCTTACTTTTTACTATGAGGGAAATAGAGAGTCATTGAAGGAGTCTGAGCTGATGAGAAACAGTCTGTTTACCCATAGACATAAGATATCTTGTAATAGCTTTAAAAAGGTTTTCCGTCTCTTGTGAGCTGTTCTACACTTTGGGAAACTGCATCAGAATCCCCAGAACCAAAGGCAAAAAGACTGCCTTTCAGAGAATAATGGCTGCCTCATGCTTCAGCTGAACCCAGGGCCGGGTTTCCTTCCTTCATTGTGCCTAGTAAGTGTCCTCATTGGAGATGTTGCTTATAGCTAGAACTGCTTGAAACCACGTGTTTATGGACCTGACGACCTCACTGGGTTATACCTGGGAATAGTCTCGTTCTCCATCTTAGTGCAGAATCTCTAATCCAGATATTCACTTACTCTTCTGAAAGACTTCACGACTCTCAGATCAGGTCAGCAAACTGGGTGCCAACTTTATCGTACATGTATGCTATTTCATTTCACTGTCTGCTCTGGTCTTACACGGCTGTGGTGTTTTGTTTTCTGCAGTGGACAGGGAAACTATAAAACCACACAGCAGAATACTGTCATCAGAATCCATCTGCCACAGAAACTGGCTGGCTGATTTGACATTGTGTCAGGGAGGTAGGGTGACCCTTGAGGAGTGAATGGATGAAAGGTCTTATAAGTAAATACCCCTGTGCCTGTCATGGCCACCACCTCCTCACCTCCCATTCTCCGAAGTCCTCTTAACTTCAAGGTTAAGTTGGTGTGTCAGCTCCTCATTAGTTGTTCTGTTGGCATGCAGGCAGGCCTGGGTGTTGGGTTACTTACCGTGCACCATATTCCTGGTAGTTATCTAGTTTCTTGTTTGTTTTCCTCTTCTTCAAGGCCATGTGCCTTTGCTGGACTAATTATAACGAAGCACTTTGAATACTTTGAAGCCATCTGGGTTTAGGAATGGGTTGTTTTCTAGCAAGGCAACGTGGGAACTTCAGCCATAAGAAGGCAGCGGCTTTTTGGTGCTCCCATTTTATGATGCAGAGCAAGATTTAAATTCATTTATAAGCAGAATTCCCCTCTCTGTTGTTAAATTGTCCATTTCTTTCTTCAAACCATTGTGATGGAAACCTAACAATCTTTTAGCAAGTTTCTCCAGAAGTGACACAGTGGGTTGCATGTTGGGGTCTCAGTTTCTTCTGTTCCCGCTCCTCTCCCGAGCTGCTCTGCAGTGGTTTCACTAGAGCCAAGCACGCCCCTGCTCTAGTGACCTGAGTGCTGAAGAAACAATGCAGACAGTGTAGTGAGACATGTGTCCCTTAGGACATGTGCACAGCCTCATGAGCAAACCGATTGCCTGACCTGGGGCCAAATCAAGCCTAAACAAATATGGCAGAGAAAAAGCAGGTACTGCTTGCTTTCTGGTGGGAGTGGTTACAATGTGGTGATAGTGGTTTTGAAATATGATTTTGGAATGTTTCTCCTTTTCATCGGTTTTTTCCAGACAGACTTTTACTATGTAGCTCAGGCTAACTCAGACTCAGTCTTCTGCTTCAGCCATGTGAGTGTTGGGCTCACCGGTATTCACCATCGTCACTGGCTGTTGTAATCTTTGCTCCACACCACCTGAGTGCTCACTGACTGAGGTTCAGGCAGGCAGATGGATCCTGTTTCTTTCCCCTCCACATAGTCTCTTGGTATTACTGAGAGAAAGTTAAACTTGGTTAATCTCTTGGTTAATCTGTTTTGTGGAGAAGGCATGTATAAGTATGAAGGTTATAGAAGTGGTCTTCTGTGTTGTGTATATGAACCTGAAGCCACTGTACACTTCACTTGCTTTCATGGTTCTCTGAAGATGCAGAAGGCCTTTCATGATCAGTGGGACTCTAGACGGCAGCCCACCTTCTTCTGCCCATGGGCTTTCATTTGACTATGTATGGGAATTGCTCAGAAGGTTATGTAATAGTCTTCATTGTGTGCAGGACAGAAATCAGGCAGTTTGGTTCATATGTGAGAAGGAGAAGACCGAAGAGACCCTCAGGAATCTGGTCCATGTTGTCTCTGCTGTTGTTGTCTTTGGGGACCCATGTTACCTGTGGAACCTTTCTGTCTCCTGTCTTCTTTGGCTTCCCTGGTGGCTTGTCTTCTCTTTCTGCTCNGCTAGCTCTCAACTTCCTCTGCAGGTTTTGTTCTCTAGAGAAATGATGGAGACCTTGCTTCTGAATGCTTGGAACTTTCTAGCTCACTCAATATGCCTACACTTTGAGTTTTGTTTTAGGTCTGCAATAATAAGACCTGACTTCTTGGCTCTTATGCAAACCTACCTTGTACCTTTCCTATCCCCACCCTTTGAGGGAGAAAAATTCTCAGAGTAATGAGGGAACTAGTGAAGGTGACATTTGATTAAAATTCTGTGATTTCCCACCCCCAACATTGAAGACAAAGGTCAGATCATAACACACACCCTGGATCTGGTATCCATAAAAATGTGGCATCCTTTTGACACTGCTTCAGCCTACCAGAAAGCCCCTGCCTGGAGTGAACCTCAGTGCCCAGCTTCCTGATTGGCATGGAAGGGGTAGGGTGTGAGCCAGCAGGGATGGAAAACCCTTTCTGCTCAGAGAGGTCTCTAGGCCTGTGAGATGCTGAGAGACAGGAAGTTCTGAGGCTTGTGGTCCTCTCTAGCTAGTATTCTTTATCTCTGGCAAGAATATGACACATCCAAAGGCATTGAAACCTCAGCACAAACCTGTATGGTTGTTACATGATTATCCCTGCTTCCCAGCTGGCATAGCTCTTTTGTAGTACAGCCCACAGTNAAGTCACACTGACTTCAGAACTCCAATTCTTTTGTTAATTTGTGTTTTTAAAATTGTTTTTATTGGTGGAAGTAGTGTTAGNTTTTATCTTTATTGTACTTTATTTTTATGTTTATTTTTATTACTTTACAGAGACTTAGGTTTCTTTATGGAATTTTTCAAACACAATTGTGCTTCCTTGTTTCTCTCCCGCAACTCCCCCATCCCCATCTCCTCCCACTTCCTTTATTCCTTCCTACCCCCACCTCCAGTTAGATGGCCTTGTTCATCACCTCCCTTAGCCTAAGAAGTGTAGTACCATTATGCCTGCCTTAGAACCATTTTTCTATCACTACCACCACCATCACCACCTTCTCCTCTGCCTCCACAGCCTCCTCCTCCTTATCATTGACTGTTTTTAGTTAGCATACAAAATAAAGACTTTCATTATGACTTTGCATATGTCTATATTAGTACACTTGGTTGTTATTCAACCATTCACTGACTGCCACTGTCCTCCCTCCGGCCTTGTTCTGTTCCCCTTTGTCTTCCCAAATAGTCCCTGCTCTCACATCACACATATCCCATTGCCCTCTCCTGTTTCATGCTTTTCTTTAGAGCTCTTCCTGTTTCATAGTCTCTTCCATT
>LZPO01075987.1:34290-44828 GCA_001675575.1 Neotoma lepida | reverse complement strand
TTTTAAAGATTTATTTATTATGTATACAGAAGAGGGCGCCAGGTCTCATTACAGATGGTTGTGAGCCACTATGTGGTTGCTGGGAATTGAACTCAGGACCTCTGGAAGAACAGTCAGTGCTCTTAACCTCTGAGCCATCTCTCCAGCCCCGGTTTTGGCTTTTTTTAAAGATTTATTTATTATGTATACAGAAGAGGGCACCAGATCTCATTACAGATGGTTGTGAGCCACCATGTGGTTGATTGGAATTGAACTCAGGACCTGTGGAAGAACAGTCAGTGCTCTTAACCTCTGAGCCACCTCTCCAGCCCCCCCTTAGAACTTTCTATTCACTTCATTCCATTTATTCTCTTGATGATTTTATTTTGTGATGTTTAGTTTTGGAGGACTTTTGAAGTCTAGGAAGTAATGCCCAGTTGGGTGTGTATTTTGCTAACATTGTTTTCCTGTTTCGTGGGTTATCTCTTCATTTTGATGATTGTTTCTGTCTCTGTGCAAGAGCTTTTTAATTTCATTTAATCTCATTGATAATGCTTGGGGCTATTTTCTGTGCTATTGAGGTCTTTTCCAGAAAGTCCTTGCCTATCTCTATATTCTGAAGTGTTTTGCCTTTCTTAGCAATTTCAGAGTTTCAAGTCTTATATTAAGGTCTTTGATCTATTTTGAACTGATTTTTGTCTATGGAGAAAGTTGTAAATCTTGTTTCTTTCTTTTACATGTGGATATTCAGTGTTCCCAGCACCATTATTGAAGAGGATGTCATTTTTCCAATGTATCTTCTTGACATCTTTGTAAGAGATCAGTTATGTGTGTTTATTTCCGGTACTCTATTAAATTCCATTGGTCTGCTTTCATGTCATTGCTATGCTTTTTTGTTTGTTTGTTTGTTTTGTGACTATGGCTTTATAGTATACTTTGAGATTANATGTTGTGATACTTTCAGCATTGTTTATTCTGTTCAGGATTGTTCTTGGCTTATGGGGGTATTTTGTGCTTCTATGTGAATTTTAGAAATTTTTTCTAGTTCCGTGAACAATGTCATTTGACTTTTTATGTGAGTTGTATTGAATTTGTAGATAACTTTTTTGTAATATAACTATTTTCACAATATCCTGCTAATCCATGAGTATTGGGGTCTTTCATCTTCTAGTGTTTTAATTTCTTTCATCAATGTCTTATAGCCGGGCGGTGGTGGCGCATGCCTTTAATCCCAGCACTCGGGAGGCAGAGCCAGGCAGACCTCTGTGAGTTCGAGGCCAGCCTGGTCTACAGAGTGAGATCCAGAACAGGCACCAAAACTACACAGAGAAACCCTGTCTCGAAAAACCAAGAAAAAAAAAATCAATGTCTTATTTCATTGTAGCCATCTTATACCCCTCTGACGAGGACGGAAGTTAAATTATGAATGGAGCTTTACCCCCTTATTTCTTTCTTGGCAAGTTAGAAGTGTATAGGACTGTGTATTTCTGTGTTGGTTTTACGTCCTTGTACGAGGCAGAAAGTAGTTACCAGGTGGAAGAGTTTTCTAAGATGTCTTCATAGCCCCTCAAATTTAGGATCATGTTATCCATAGAGATCATTTTACTTTTTTCTATTTATATTCCTTTTCTTTCTTTCTCTTGCCTATTTCTCTAGTTAAGATTTGAAACACTATACCAAGTAAGAGTGGAAGATGTGAAAAACCTTATCTCATTCCCAATTTTAGAGGATTTAGTGTAATATTGGCTGTAGATTTGTGATATATAGCCTTTATTATGCTAAGTATGTTCCTTGTATTTGTAGTTTATTCAGGGATTGCATTATGAAGGGACATGGACTTTGTCAAAGGCCTCTTCTGCATCTACTGATGACCCTGTGATTTCTACCCTCACATAACTTGCTTTATTACATGTTTATTTGTGTGTGTTGAACCATCCTTGCATGCCTGGAATGGAAACAGTTTGGTCGTGGGTCATGGTATATGATTGTCCTCATTTGTTCTTGAATTTGATTTGTAAAGATTTTGTTAAGAAATTTTGTGTCTATGTTCATCAGTGAATTTGGTCTGTAGCCCTTTGTTGGTGTTCTTCTCTGATTTTGAGATCATGGTAATGCTGGCTTTGTTCACTGTGTTTGGTAACCTGCCTTCCCTTTCTGTTTTATGAAACAGTTTGAGGAGCACTGGTGTTAACTCTTCCTTAAAATTTTAGTAGAAATTGGCAGTGAATTCGTCTGGTTTGGGGCTTTTCTTTATCGGGACACTTTTTGTTATTTCATCAGTCCCATTGCTTTTTATGGATTGAAGTTGTTTTCTCTCTTGATCTAATTTTGGTAGGTCATATATGCTGGGAATTTATCCATTACTAGGAGGCAGTTTCTAGTTTTCTGTCTTCCCTGAACATCTAGAACCCTGATTTTTTAAAAACAGAAGTTAAATGTTTTTTTAAATTGGGAATTGGAAGGGATTACGCTATAACATTCATTGGGAGGTTAGAGGAATCAGTTCACTCCTTCCACCAGGTGGGTTCCAGGGCTCAAACTCAGGTTGATGGCTTTGANGACAAGCACTCTTACCCTCTGAGCCAAGATACCGAGGTGCCTGGGGAGGAAGAGAAGCTTTAATTTGGTAGCATGGCCGGGGTCTGCATTTACTCTTTTGTTCTATGGCAAAGTCCCCTATACGCTTACTTCCTGCTTCCAAGCTGTCTATCACAGAAGCACAGTCTCCTGTGCCCTGATAGGTTGATAGGCTTGTTGTTTGTGATAGTCTTTTTATTCCNTGTGTACCAGGGTGGTCGAGACTTCTAAGTTTTGTCCTCTTCAGTGGAAATAACCAGCACAAGGATTGAGAAGCTGTTGGAAACCACTTCACCTCCACCTAACTTCAGGCTTGAGGCTGTGTTGTCAGGCTGCTCTGTCAGTGCAAACAGTTTTGTGAGAAACCCATTAAAAGGTCCTCTTTTTTTTCTTGTAATAAATGTGTTGCTAAGCCTGGATCTTCCTTGAAGTTGAACTGTGGCCATATTCATTTTCCTTTCAAAGTACTCCGACTTACCTTCTGTCAACCACTGTCTTTTAATGCCACAGATAAGGTTTAGCAACTGTCTTAATGTTGCCCACATTCCTGTTTTGTTTAAACAGCTTTAGCTGAAATCNGTTCTACACATCAAACAAACATTTATTTAATGTAAACCAAAACCTTTCGTTAGACCAGGTCTTCTCCAGTTTCTTACCTGAGCCATTTTCACCATTGTTAATCTTCACAAGTCTCTTTTTGTTTGCTTCTTGAAAGTTCAGTGTGGAGAAACAGCCTGCAATCCCCCCTGGTCGCAGGCAATGGTGACAAGAGCTCAGCTCTGTGGATGGAACATGATCACTCTGCAAAGCTGACACCACGGCATGGTGCTGGGCTCCTTGCAAAAGTAAAAGGAGTTGGGGTGAGATGGAGTTCTACGTTGATGATGNCAGCTGATGTTCAAGTGGAAGAAGACAACTCATAGAAGACTGACTTGTCTGCACAGTGCTGGTCAGACTCTGATCAGTGTGTGATGAGATTGTTTCCATTGCAAGGATCAGACATCTGAACCTGAGTCAGCTTGAGTGGAAAGGGGCTTTGGAGGTAGTTCATCCAGTCAGTGGCTCTTTCCAGGACCTGATTTTTCATCTTCTCACCTCATAGTCACTTCCTGCCATGTTGGCTCCAGCTTGACAGCAAAATGTCTACAGGCTTCTTCTTCTGTTTCTCTAGTCTTGAGGCCTGTTCTCCCAAAATCCAGAAATGAGGCAGTNGGGGATGTTTGGCTCAACCCTGGGTTTCCACTTCCGCCATTAGTATTCTAGCTGGAGCTCTGCCTATACNGAGCTGAAGAAGGGATACTGATGGGAGCTGTGTGTTCATCCTGTGGACAGGAGCAATGCCTCTAGGTGGTCAACACAAACAGTGTGTAGCTTCCCAGAAAAGAAGGTAAATCAGTGCCTTCTATCTTTGCTACTGTTTGCCTGTTGCAATCGACCCTTACTGTGTCAACAGATGAGAACCTTAATGGCTGTGTAGGAGGTTGAATGCCTTTATAACTAATTATATATTGTTTGCTTATGTGCCTAAGATTATCATCAGGTCCTCCTGGCCCTTGGGTAAGTTCTTTCTTTTCAGTCTAAGAAATTGATCCATGATATACTCTTAATATCTGTCTGTGTCATTGCCTTCTTAGCTTTTACTAAAAATGTTTAATTGCTTGGGTTATGATTTTCCATCATACAAGTGGAGGCTGCTTATACTCCAGGATCTGAATGTTTGTTATATCTGCCTAAAACATGTAACCTGGCCTGGACTGTCATCCTAGCAGGACCTCAGCTCTAAGACTTCCATTTTCTTAGCTTTCAGAGCTGTCTCTTATACACATCTAGATGTGTATAAGAGACAGAAACATGTAACCTGGCCTGGACTGTCATCCTAGCAGGACCTCAGCTCTAAGACTTCCATTTTCTTAGCTTTCAGAGTGCTCTGGAGATACCAGGGTGTGTTGGGAACTAGTAGGCCAGGCTTTTCTCACCTTTCTTACCCCCTGTCTGTAAAGTTGCCAAAGGAGAATTAAGTGGGGAAGTCATTGTCCTTGTTGGTCTATCACAAGGACATTCTAACCACCACCTTCTTGTTCTGGTCCCCAGGTTGAGTTTGAGTGGCTGAGGCAGTTCTGGTTTCAAGGAAATCGAAACAAAATTTGCACTGATTGGTGGTGTGAACCCATGACTCAGCTGGAGGGACTGTGGAAGAAGATGGAGAGTGTGGTAAGTGCATGAGGTCTGANCACATTTTCTGGGGTACTGCACTGTGCAGATCTTCAGCTGTCTAATTGTTACAGGCAAATGTATATGTTATCAATCTGCGTGATTGTGTTAGGTTATTTCCTGTAAAGTAATGGGAACAGACTGCAATTTTGTCACTAAAGCCTCCTCTCATTTCCGGAAACATTTCTGATATTCTTCATGGAAGGCGCTCTGCTAGATATGAGCTGAGACACAGCATGAGAAGAGGGCACCAGCAGTATCCAACATTCCTTTGTTTTTATGCTCCAGCCACTGTCCAAAGGGTTTTCCTACAACAGTTGATGTGGATAGTGTGGACAGACCCCTAATTTAGAGATGTGAATTCTGAGGTATGGAGAAATTAGTGCTTGTCCAGGGTCACTAAGTACATGATTGAGATAGAAGTGCAGGCTGCCAGGTTGCAAAGTGCTTGAGTTTAGTTACCATAACCTAGCAGTTTAGGAAAGAGAGAAATGTGGATGCNACCACATATTACTATAGCTAAAATAAAACCATGCAGTGAAACCTAAAAAGTTAAAAAAAAAAAAAGGGCTGGCAAAATGGCCCAGAATGTAAAGACAGTTGCCACCAGTGGGTTGTGTCTCTGGGACCCACATCATGGAAGGAGAGAATGGACTCACTCTCAAGTTGTCCTCTGACCTCCACACGTTCACTGTGGCTCAGATCAGTATCAGGTTGAGGTCATTACTTCTTGGACTGTTAGGAAGGTGCTGGTCTGGTTAGAGGCATATGGAGAAGAGGGGATGAGGTGGACTATCTGGAGAAGAACATTAGATCTTGGGACTGTAAAAACAAGATCAGAAATCAGGGCATTTATGGTATGTNGAACATGGACTGTATCAGCTAGATGGCAGGCGTAAGCCACTTGATAAGCCTCCACTTGGATAACAGTAACAACAGTAAATGCTTGCATGGTATTTTTATGACTACTAAAGATTGCTGTCACTTAATGTTCATGATGACCCTGTGGGATAGGCTTGACACTTGTCTCACTTTTACATATGAGGAGATAGGAGCCCAAAGGCCTTATGTAACTTTCTCAAGGTCACCAGCTAGTAAGTGGGAGAGCTGGGATTTGAACTCTAGAAGGCTTGTTCTAGGCTGCTTGCCCTTTGTGGGCTCACTGATCTGCCTCCAAACACTTGAATTTGGAATGTGGAGGAAAGGCGATAAAAGCCTGCTGACCTCTGGAGAGGGCCACTTCACAGATCTGAAGTGTGCTGAGAGCAGTGAGCTCCCCTCAGGGGTGCACGGTGATCGCCAGTCCCCACACATAATGTTTTTAGACAGCTTTGTGGACCTATGGTTGACATACAGGAAACTAAACCAACATAATGTATATAGTTTGATGAGTTGAGAGATAAATATACACCTATGAAACCGTAGTCAGAGCCCACGCTGAAACCTGTCTGTCACCTCCAAAGGAGTTCACTTGGCTTGCCAATTTAGTATTATTGTTTTGATAAAGATGTTAACATAGTGTCTTCTCTAATCCCTGTCTTATAATAATAAAAACACCAAGTTACAAATATGAAGGCCTCAGCTTAAGCATGTGGCTCAGAATGCATATCTCTGAGAACCGACATCTCTGGGATCCTTTGCAAGGATCAGTGTCCAGTAAAGGAACGCTATTACCCTTTTAATGTGTTAATAGTCTCAAAGATAGATTTCCCCAAAGCTCTGAGCATTGCATTGCCAGGTTGGAGGTGACGAAGAGTCCCTTTCTGCCTGGCTAGCTCTGGTCAAGCCTGGGAGAAAATGCTGTTTTTATAGGATATGCACAGAAGTCTGGAGAGTGCCCATTTTACATATACACTTAGAATCCTGTTTGCTGAGGCCTAATTCTTAGTCATCGGCCTGACTTTGAAATTGTAATTTGGTCAAGTTATAAATTAAGACTTAGAAACAATAAGAAAAGAACTCAGTAGTTTTGTAAAATAATTTTTTAAAAAGTTTTTATTGCTTTCATTTAGGAGTATTTACCCCCAAGTGAAATTTTTAGTATTGTGATCACACCAGTGATGTTCACTATTAATTCACTGAAAAGATATGAGTGTAGATGTATGACAATGTGTCCATATGTGTATACTCACATTTGGTAGATATGCGTGTGGATGTATGACAATGTGTCCATATGTGTATACTCACATTTGGTAGATATGCGTGTGGATGTATGACAGTGTGTCCATATATGTATATACACATTTGGTAGTAATGGCACATTAGTTAGAGGAAATATCTTCTATTTATTTGTATGCATACCAGAAAAAATATACTAAAAGGAGTAGCAATCCGGGTAATCTTCCAGAGTGTGGTTCTTTGCACTTGGCAGGGCATTCTTTAGCTTTGCTGTAAAAAAAGAAAAATCAGTGGTTCAGTGTCTCTCCCGAATACCACAGTTGGATCATTATCAGCAGAGTGAAGGTTTGGGCCAAGATAAAAGGGATGGTTCCTCTAAATTAAGTTGAAGCGTTGCTTTGGGCCTTTAAAAAAGATTTCTAATAAACTCATAAGTTGTTTTTGCTATTGGAAGACACAGCAGAGACTGATCTTAGATAGAGTCCCTGGCTGCTCCTAGTGCCTTGCCATGTGGTATTTGGGCATGGGGGTGAAATAGGCATCAGCCGGTGGGAGCCTGGCTGGCAGCCCTTCTCCAGCTTTTCTTTAAACTTGTAAGCAGTAGGGGGCAATGTTGAGCTGCCAGTTGGAGGTCCCAAGATGCTGCCTTTCAGGAAAATGCGTAGAAATGTCCCATTAACTGCCAAGAATTATCCCTGTTGCTTCAAGTTAACTGTAATCTCCAAGATTCCATAACACAGGAAATCAGTTGTGGGTTCACAAATTCAACAGCAATTTCACATCAAAAGTGCACTGTTTGGTGCACATTTAGATTCTCTGGAATTAAGCTAATCGAAAGGGCATTTCTGAATGTTCAAACTTTTCTTCTAGGGAATACATTACTCCAAATTATTATGATTTTAGACAAGCGATTCTTTGTTATCTTTCTGGTTTTTTGAGTTAGAGAGTCTGTGAGTGTTGTGGAAAGATGTCTTTGATCATTGCATTTTTGTCTGTTCTACACTATATCTTCCATCTTTTTCAATGAGAAAAATAAGACCTACAACCTTGGGCACTGCATGCATTACTTTCCCCCTTTTGTTTATGAGTAAAGAGCTTTTGATGGCCCTTGTGCCAGGGAAGAGGTGAGTGTTGTGATTTCTCTGTCTTTCTGTCCTTTTTCTCATGTGGTTGGGAGGGGCAGTCTCCAGAAGCCTATAGGAGAATGGAAAATGAATTTTGAAATAGCTATTCTTCCATTAGTGGTAATTGCTGCACATGTCATAACCAGCCACGTATTTCAGAAAGTTTAGTCAGCTGTACATAAACTCCCCTGACCTCTGCCACCCACTCCCTGTCCCAGCAGGCACACTCTGGCACACTTACATCCTGCCACTTCTCTCCTGGACGGCAGTTTTACTCCGTGCTTGCTCTTGTGATGTAAATGTTAAACCTTATATTCGAATGGCATCCTGATAAAACATCATGTCTCCCCTGAATATTACTTTGTGAATTTATTGAGCACTGAGCCCGCAGCAGCCTGACCCTTTGCACCGTAGTCAAGCCTTTCTTGCCTTTTTCACTGTCCACTCAAGAAGTCTTCTAGCACTAAGCACCATTCATATATTTATATTTTATTTTTTTCAACCAACCCACTACCTCTCATCCAAGATTATTGTATTATGAGGAGACTCTTCGGGATTGGAGAGTTATCATTTGAAAGAAACTGTGCAAGCTTTTCTTGCTAGCTAAAGAGGAGCATGAAAAGCTGAGGTCTCCTGTGAGGCAACGAAGTCATGCCACNGCCTGAGATCCAGTGGATAGGCCATTTGTCTCCCAGGGGCTGGTATCGCTCTTTGCAAAACTGACATTTATTTTACCTATAAAAATGTTTTAACACTATCAAATTCACGGTGAGACTGAAAAGAATGCTGGGTGTGAAATCCTCTAAATTGATGACATTTATTCATTTCCTTTTGACCTTAAACCTCCACTTGGTACAATCCAGTGGAATTATTCCAGACGAGCGTCCCNAGGAAGCACTCTGAGAAAAGCTGATGATGTATGTACTGCGGGAATTTCTTCATGCATTCTGTTGTTGTTGTTTTTCCTTTTGGGGGAGAAAGCGGCTCCTGCTCATCATCTGTGTTCTGAGCCATTTCCTGTTCCAACAGTCCCTGNTGCTACAGTAGCAGGCGCTGTGCATGGTGATTGGCCTTAATAACCTTTGCCGACTGTAGTGGGTGGGAGCCAAGGCTGGATTATTTTAATGTATCCGTTTTGAATCAGNATAAAATACAACATATAATTATGTTAGGTAAGCAATAGGCTANGTTTAATTTGCCCATTTATGTTAAAATTTGGCTCAGGAGAGCAGAGAGATGTGGAAAATGAGTGGGTGTTTCATTTCATAACATAACCAGGTTCTTGTTGTTAAAGTTTTAAGAGAGAAATGTTCTTCAGAATGTAAAGGCGTCCCTGACAAGTTATTTATAATGGTTTAATTCCGAGGTGAGTCATGCCTCTCTGCTTGTCATTGTGGTCTGCATAAATCATCAGGGAACCCAGTTCTGGAGGCCGCCTGCTGCTGCAGGGACAGGTCCCCTGTTTGTGGCTCCCACAGTTGCAGGGAATGAGTGAAGAGCAGTTTGTTTATTTGTTTTGGGAGAGGTTAATGAAGCTGTCACTACAGCTGTAGATAAAATTCTAAGTGAGCATAGGAACAAGGCTGCTTCTTACATACTGAAATATGTATCAGATACAATGGTATTTGGAGAACGCTCAACTAAATTCATTTTAAAATTTCTTCTAAATTAAAGATTTTAGGGAACATGAGGGATATCATGATAAATTATAAATAAATATTTTGGGTTCATATTAATGGTGAGATCACCTAGATATAGTATGTATATTCATGTTATATATGTATATATTTACCTCCCCCATAAGCATTCCTGTGAATACTAAATTACATGTGCTAACATAATCTTGTCTCCCATTTTTCAGCATTTTTATTTTCATTTTTATATTTTTTTTAACTGTGTATATTGCCTATGCATGGATATGTGCGCATGAATGCAGGTACCTTTGGAGGCCAGAGGCATCATGTCTCCTGGAGCTGGAGTTAGAGGTATTGTGAGCCAACCAGCCTGGGTGCTGGGAATCGAACTTGGATCCTCTGCAAGAGCCCCATAAGCTCTTAACCAACTGATCCATCTCTCCAACCCTAGGGTCAGGATTTCTAATTTAAGAGCAGAGTATATCATAGTAATTTAAGATCTGGTATGAAATGTCTGGTGGTTTTCAATTAAGATTTAAATTCCCCTCTCCCTCTTTTGACTGGGACATTGCTGAGTGGCTCGAGATAAGCACAGATTGGAAGCAGGTTAAACAGTTACAAGCACCCAATAATTCAAATTCTGGAACACAGTATTTTAGGGCCTTGTGTTTATCTTTGGAAATTGGGAAAAAAGAAAGAAGTCACTTCCAGCCACAAAAGCTCCTTGGCTTACATTCTTGGTGATCCTCAAGACATTCACTGGAGTTTCTCTGCATCTACTCCTTACCTCCAGTTTCTCACAGCTGTATTGTTCTAAAGCAAAATGCCTTGAGGGAGGGAGGAGCTTTTATGTGTAATTTAGCATTGAACTTCTTTCTAACACGTTTTGGGTTTT
>LZPO01075987.1:0-14911 GCA_001675575.1 Neotoma lepida | reverse complement strand
TGTGTGTGTGTGTGTGTGTGTGTGTATGTGTGTACATGTACATGTGGTGCATGGATGGAACCCTGAGCTTAGCATGTGCCAGGCAAACACCTTACTACTGAGCTACTTATCAGCCCATCTTCAGAGATAGAACTTGAGTAGGATTTCAGTATGTAGCCCAGGATTGCCTTAAACTCAAGATCCTCCCACTTCTACCTCTCTAGTACTATACCACCATACCCAGCCCCAGATTTGAGGACTTTATAGCCTATCAGATAACAACAGCATTTATAAGTTAGTGTTTCTTATGATACATGTATCTCTTTTGCATATAACATTTAAAAATGTAAGAAAAGATGAAAAAAACCTCTAAATTATTTTTTTTTATCACTTTTAGCCTTTCAAGTAGCAATCTAGAGTAGTTGTTTGCAGACCTGAGGCTCTTATCTTTCTCTGTTAAGAAGTGGTGTTTGTGGTGGTCATTTTTAACGAGCTTGTCACAACGTGGGAATCTCTTGGAAAGAGCCTCCCAGTGAGGGNCTGCCTTGGTCAGGTTGGCATGTGGACATGCCTGTGATGGAGTTTTCTTAACTGGGTTAATTGAAGTAGGAAGACTCACCCTGAATGTGGGTAGCACCATTTCAAGGGCAGGGTCCTGAACTATGTAAGTCACAAAAGTAAACTCTGTCATTTCCATTCTTGACTGCAAGTTCCTGTTCTGACTGCCTGCAGTACTGTATTGTGAGCCACATAACCCTGTCTCCTTTAAGTTGCCTTCATCAGGGTGGTTTATCACAACAAAAGGAATGGAAAGTAGATAGTGTTATTCTTTCAGGCCTCCGGTGCCTNTGTCCGAGTAGACTCCCAGCAGTCAGGGAGAGAGCCCTAGCTGCCACTGGCACAGGCTGTCACTGAGNCTCTTACTGAAGCCTCGAATCATTCCTCACATCTTTGCTTACCATTTCCACTCCTGCTCTGGCTCCTGGGCCAGTGTCAACACCCTGAACCTGGATGTCATCACTTGCAGGATAAATTTGCTTATGCTACTAACCTACACATATAGTTGGGAGGATTTAATAGGCTGGCATGTCCTGCCCAGCTGTGTGATTTGAGGTGAGTTACATAATGCTTTTGTTCTGTTACCATTTATTATTATTGATANTTATTATTANTGTGTGTCCATGCATGTGTGTGTTGACACACATATGAGCAGTATGAGCATGTGGGGGTCAGAAGACCATTTGTGGAGTATGTTNCTTCCTTCCACTTTTATATGGGTCTGGGGATGGATCTTGCAATTCAGATCCTTCATTCTGTGCATCATATGCCTTTACTCCCTAAACCATGTTCTGTGTCCTGGCTTCTTATCTGTAAATTGTGGTGATGATTAAAAAAAAACCATTTTGCTGAATTATTTCCCCGAATTGTCCTAGGGATTTAAATTAGGAATGTGTGAAAAATGACCAGGACAGTTGATAACTGTTCAATAACTAATAGTTATTGTTATCAACCCTTTTCTGGTAATACATAGCTACTGTATGATGTGTTTTTTCTTTTCATGCCTACTAGTAACACTTTAATAAATACAATGTACATAAATTGGCAATTAAGAGGTACTGAATCCCTACTAGCGAAGTCTATCACACAATTAACTGGGTATGGTGGTANATGTCTACACTCAGCACTGAATACACTGCTTAGACCTTGTCAAAAACCAAAACAACAACAAGCAAGGAGTTACATTACAAACTCTATGAGAGTGTATGTGTGTCTGTCCATCTCCATGCACCCTTTGTTCAGTGAGTCCATGTGAGGCACCTCCAGATCTCCAAAGACAGTGCTGCTTAGAGATGGGGGCTGCATTTGATTGATTTTTCCAAGGACAAATATGGCAACTGCTCGTGGCACTGTCCCTAGATTGTCTGAAGTTTTAAAAGTCACATTGTCAATAGTCACTTCATTATACTGGGCCAGAGTTTTCACTTTGGGAATCTTAAGAAAAATAAGGTAGTTGAAGGTGGTTAGATGGTGGTTTTTATGGTGACACATGTTTAAGTCATGGCTTTGTTCTTCCAGGTGTGTGTGTTTTAGTTTTTATTGTCATGATAGAGTGAGAAGAATAGTGCTTAGCTGATTAGTGTTCTATGTCACTGCTGACGTTATGATAGTCAGCAGAGAGGACATTCTGATAGATCAGAGCCATGCTTTATGAGTCAAAATCTCNTCTAAAAGCTTCATTCAGCACCTTATGTAACCATCACTCATCCTCTTTCCCTACTAAGTCGGAAGCTCCTGGTGGCTAAGTGTTCTGACCTTTTGCTAGCCACCGTGTAACTGAGACTCGGCTACTGGTCCTCACATGGGAACTGCTTTTGCTCTGTGTTGTGTGTGCCTAGGATAATGTGTGCTGGGCCTGGGTTTATACATCTNATAGTTCATCGTGCCTTAGCTCCCTCACTAAATTTTTATATTTGATGAGTTATTTAACTCAGCTAAGCTTCATCATCTCATCCATAAAGATGTGGTAAACGATTGCTGTANACAAGTGGCGTAATTATGATGTTTCTGAAAGCATCTTGCAGTATACAAGTAAGGAGAGGCCTGTGTTGGCCTCTGGCCTCTTGAGTTAGATGTGGCCCAATTGCTTAATAACAGAATGAAAATTGACAAATTGCAAACGGTTCTGAGTCTATTTTTTCATCGTTCTGAGTCTCTATTTTTTCATCGGCAAATGAAAGCACTGTAAATTCCTTCCGCTTGTAGACTTACTAGGGTTCATTGATANAGAGCACATGAGCAGTGCCTGGCATGTAGGACTGCTGGGTGATGTGCCTCTTGTGTCATCATTATCACTACCTAGGTAGCACTAAGCACCACTAGATTATCTAATATATATGCACTGTGAATACTGAGGAAGAGGCACAGGGGAACAGCATGAGGTGTGATTTCATCTTCATTGCTAACTTGACTGGATTTGGAATCACCTAGGAGACACACTTCTAGATGACTAGCAGGGTGTTTCCAGAGAGGGTTATTTGAGGAGGGAAGGCACCTTGAGTGTGAGTGTACTGTCACCTCATGAGCTGTAGTCCCACAGGACTAAAATAAAAAGGAACAAAGGAAGAAGCTAGCTGNGTATAAGCATCTGTCTCTCTCTGCTTCCTGACTGTGGAAGCAATGTGACCAGCCACTTTATCTTTCTGCCACCATGACTTCCTCACCATAATGGACTGTGTCTCCTGAGACCATAAGCCAAATTAAACCTTACCTCCTTAAGTTGCTTTTAGTCAGGCATTTGGTCATAGCAACAAGGAAAGTCACTAACACAGAAAAGATTTAGTACCTGTAATTTGCCAATGTGCTTTGTTTCTCTAAATCTCAGCAGCAGAGTTCTAGGCTGGAAGCAGTAGCTAACACATATTACCATGTAACACACAGTAATATTGCTGCTTCAGGGACCTGATGTAGACAAGATGAATCCCGTTGGATCCCTGAGGTAAGGACAATAACTACTGTCATTTTCAGGTAGGTGAGCTGAGGCCAGAGAGGAGAAGTAACTTGCCTGTGGCCACCTTGGCCACCATAAGGCAGTCATCACCTGGAGCCTTTGCCCTTCTTCCCCATACTAAAGTCCCAATGACAGGGAGATCTGAAGCATCACCATCCATCATTATTTCTTCTGCCCTGAGCCGAGGAACCCACTCACCAGCTTTGCTTGTATTTGAATGCTATGCTGACCAGATTCGTGTGTGTGTGTGTGTGTGTGTGTGTGTGTATACGCACATCTGTCTATCTATCTGTCTGTGTGGGGGAGGGGGATGATTTCCTAAAACCTCTGTCTGCAGAATATCCATAAGCACTTTGAAGTGCAAGTCTCTAAAACTGAACTCTCCTGTAGCTTGGCGGAGTAACTTACCATCATCGCTGTGCCTCAGTTTCCACATTTAACATTAGAGACTTCTCTCACATGCTGAGATAACATGGGTGAAACACCCCTTGGCCTGGCAGGAAATGTATGCGGTGACTGTGGCTCTTGCCCTTAGTGTCATCATGGGGCCAGTTCTTCAAGCCTGAGGGCAGCAGGAAGGCCTCTGGCTTCCCTGTCTTCCCAAGCTGTTAAAATTTCCACTGGGGCTTTGGCTTGGATGTCACCGAGAGAATGGGTGAGTGGAAGGGGGAGGGGTGGATAGATACAAAGAGTGAATTATAACAAAGAGCCTTTTCTGCTTCAGCTCTTGTGTAGAAAACATATGTTCAGTGATGCAGGCAGCAGTTGGGTTAAAGACACACTGTAGGGCTGCAGACAAAGGGCCCGCGCTCTGCCTGCATTCACAGAGCATCTAAACATATTCACTTGTCTCACTCGTTAGGGACTGAGCTGTCAGCTGGATCCTCTTGCAAGTGTGATTTCTTTTTCCCGTTCCCTTTCAAAAGCCTCCTCCTCCCCTCTCCCTCAATGTTTTACACTTCATATAATCCAGTGTGCATGACAGACCACTTCAGTCTTTGTGCTCCTGATGTTTGGGGGAAGACAGGAAGACCTGCTGGAGAGCTTGGATAACTTTCACTTGCCCAGGGACTGGAGGGCGCTCAGCTACCTTTAGGCCAGACATCATCAGTGGTCCAATTCCGTGGTGCCTGATGTAGTTAACCACTGTTTTACCTTCAATTAGCAGTTAGGCCATGAACAGATGAGTGCAGCAAGATTCTTACAAGTGGAGGCTGGAAATTAAGGGCGTGTGTGTTGTGGTGGGGTTGGGAGAATTGTTGTTTTTATTTATAGAGTGACTAGCTTTTGTTGAAAAGACAAACGACAAAGCCAGGCACCTCTATAATAATTGGAAAGAAGTCAGCTGTCATTCCAGTGTTCATGATGGGAAATATATAGGCATGACCATGCTTACTTTTAGATCCACAGGATGGTCCATGCTGTAGATTAACCCCTTCATTTCTGTATTGGNACTTCTGCAGCTTTGATGGGTTTATTTCCATGGGTAAGATTTTAGAAACACACATCTTATGTATATGGATTAGACATAACACTTTTATTTGTAACATATTAGGGATACTGTTGCAGTTCCAATTTATGAACTAGCATGCTACTCATTGGGCCACTAAATGTCTCTTGGTCATTTTTCAACCCCTAAAAGGGCAGGCAAATGTTGACAAAGAGAGAATTGTCATCATACTTTATAAAACATACTAAAATCCAACGAACTAAGATGGTTTTATTTTGGTGGGTGAGACTCCTTGTGTCTATGAAGACATCTCAGTTTGTATTTTCCTGGCCAGATTTTTTAATCTTCTTTCCATGCTGTGCCTCTTTTCTTCTTCGACTCTTGCTCTTGCTGTTTCCTGACATTGTTTAGTAGTTGAGTGGCTTGTTCTGGAAAGCACCAGTGTATTCCAGCAGAGAGAGGCCACAGAGAGGCAGTAGTCTTCTTTGGCTTAAAGCTAGGAGCGGGTTGGGAGTTCATTTTGACAGTGGAGGCAATTACAGTCCTGCTAATGACTAGGCAGTCAAATGCTGTGGTGCCTTCCAGTATGAGGGTAATTACAGCACCTAAAACCTGCATCGGACAGAAGATGCCCTGTAAAGATTTTCTTCCAGAAAGTGTCAACAAAGTCATCACCACCAATGAGTGTCATGAGTGACAAGCAACTATTGAGTGCGTCATCAATTTAACACTCGCCTTTGAAAAAAAATCTCTGGAAGGAAGTTGTGGAAATGTGTGCACAGGCTGTAGAGTTTAGCAGGTAAAGCTGGTAGAATTACTCCCGGCGTGGCACCCTCTTCCATGCCTGGTGCAGCATGTCAGCACACGGCAGCAGAACAAGGAAGTGCGTTGATACTCATCCCCATGTTGAGTAGTCTCATCATGGAGTGATGGGAAAGAAGGAAGAGCCATGAAAGTGTGTCGGAGGCGCCCTCCTCCTGGGGAGCCACAATTTGCTCTTGTTTTTAGTGACATCCGTGCCGTGCGTGGCTCCAGGGCTGTCTTGGTGAGAATAATTAAGCCGTGTCTTTCACCTTGCTATGAATCAACTTTATTAGGTAGACAGTACTAACAGTCATGAAGAGTAGACTCCTGACACAGGCAAATCTTTTAGGCTGCTTGGAAAATACAAGGAAAAAAGGAACAATGATTTTGTAAACTCCATAAAGGTTAAAAAAAAAAAAAAGCACTCAGTAAGTGTGTAAGTATGCAGAGCCTCGAAATCAAATCCCATCTCATCATAAGAAGCCGTTGTTTCAGTGGTGGTNGTTAATGTACTGTATGTGAAGGATTTAAGGCTAGCTGGAGAGCCTGGCCTCTGCTCTATTAGGCTGCTATTGAACAGCCAGCAGTGGAACTTCGACTAGGTGCTCTGAGGTTTCTTAATGGGCTGTCGGGGGCAAGACACCGGGCTGTTCTGTACTAGCTCTTTCCTGTGCATTAAAATACAGGGCCAAGCGATCACACACAGAAGTATGAATTACTTGATGCTTTCTCTGTTCCATATGGCCAGCCATGTCTTTGGCAATTAATCATGGACCAAATCGGCCAAAGGCCTTCGGAAGCACTGAAGTCAACACTGAGTTGTACCTGTGCCAGTGGGGGCAGTGGGGTTGCGGCGGGAAATAGAAGCATGCGGGTTGCTGGCGCCAAGGCCCAAGCAGCTGGCTTCTATAAACAACATATTTCTCCTTCTTCATCTTCACCTTGCCCCCCTTTTTCTTTGTGTTCTCTTTTCTTTTCTTCTCTCATTCCCTCCCTCCGCTCCTCTTTCCTTCCTCCACTTCTCTCTTTCCTTCCTCTTTTCCTCTCTTCCCTTCCCTTCTTTTCTTGTTCCACTTTTCCTCTTTCCTAAAGGAGGAAAGAAGTAAACAAAAGCTCAGGCTCTGTTTCACCGCCATCTGAAACACCACAGTTGCAGCAGGAGCTCTGGAGTCCAGCTTGCAAACACTGCTCAGGTTCAGGTATCCCAGGTGAAACATCCATGAAGGCCATCGTCCACAGGCTTCCCCGCCGGGGAGCTTAAACATGGCAGCCGTGGAGCACAGGACTACCCCGAGCTACTGGGCCATGCTAGGCAGGGAGCAGATGAGCTGCAGTGATTTCTCTACTAGAGGGATGGGAAGTTACGGACACTGTATATGCCCTGTGGAAGAAAATAAGCCACCATTCTCAGTCATAAGGATTGTAAGATTTTTAAAAAATCGGTAGCCACATCCACTCTTTTGGGTGATTTTTCCCAAATCCTTTTTATATATGACAGTTTCTAACATTGTTAAGCACTTTGTATGTGCCACATTGTGCTGNCCACTTTATGTAGACGGTCATAGTGAGTACTTACAGCACCCTTAGGAATACCTTGTTATCACTTTGGAAATGAGAGGAATCGTTAAAGAGTCATTTCTCCACAATTTTTTCTCCTCAGACATTTCCACTAGTCTCCTCAACTTCCCAGCTCCCTAGCCTGCAGATGCCCTTAGAGAACATTGTGGTGGACACATTTAGTGAATGCTCCATTCAAATGAAACGGGTCTTTGAGACAAACTGAACCAAGTGTCCCTTTGGGAGGGAGTGAAAGGCTGCNTTGTTGGCAGCCTTTTGAAGACTTCTCTACCTTTGAGCCCCCCTCACCGCCCCCAAGACAGTCCGCTTATCGCCCTCTTGCCTTGTAAACAGACTCTGGAGGAGAGGGCAGGGGACCGAAAACAGCCGCCTCCTGTAGTCCAGTAGAAGTGGCACCCAGTGGTGGCTTGGTGTTATCTCTTAGCCGAGGTCAACCAGGATGTGTTTTCTCAAATTCAGGAAACAGGGGAAAGAAAGTTTTAACATTGTGTAAACACTGGCACCCCCAAAATCTCTTGCTTCCAGAGAGGGAGATAAAGGAGGCAGCGGGGCTGAGAGGAATGTTTATTTGCTCTGCTGAGCTGTGGATCCAAGAGCAGTGGAAATCTTTGGTGGTGCCCGTCCAGTTTAGAAAATGTGAAGGCATCAGTCAGCATTGAGCTTCGGAGGCCACACAAAAGAGCCATCTCGAGCTGACAATCAGTAAATGAAGGAAGACCTGAGATNGACCTCTCTTTGATGGGACTAAGGCTATCTCAGTGGGTTCAGAACCTTTCTTCTTAAAGGGGGAGGGGATGGAAGAAAAGAGGGAAGGAAAAAAGGACCCCTAGACTTTGGAAGAGTGGAGACTGGTTGGGTTTTTGACAGTGCTGATGTGGGAAATAGCCTTCCTGGCTGATAACATCTGAAACCAAGTTTCTTCACAAGTTGAACCTTAGCCTGCAGTATCACTCGGAGCATAGCTTTGTAATTTGTGAGTGCAGGGAGGAAACACAATCCTAATAGAAGACCGCTGTGTATGTACTGTTAGGAGGACTGTTTTCCACATGATGACAGGGTTAGTTCTTTGGTGGTGATAAGGAAGGGAGCTGGGGAAGTAGAAAAATCTTGTAACTCTGGGATCCTGGTGTTGGTATTTTGAAATTACAAGAATGCCCAATGTAAATAAGCCAAACAGAGGCATTATCAGCCATATCTGTGGAATGCNGTTCCATTTCCCTATATGTCTGCGTGTCCTTAAGTAAAAGTTCTGATTTTATGGGTGGTAGATTTGATGTGAGTTCTAGGATTCTAGGCTGGTCAGGACTATTACTCCATGTTGAGAGGACCAAAGGACTTCATGGCTTAAATTAAATTATCTGTGATGAATGCATGTACTTTCTTCCTTTCCATCTAGGGGACTCTCTGAAAGCCTGTATGTACCAAATCCTGCACTTGGGCTATATGTTCATATGCACACTCGTTATTAGGCATTAAAAGTTACGGCTATAACTATGTGCTCAACAAAAATTAAATGAGTTGTTCTATTTTAATTTAATCCAGAATTAAGAAATTCTTTTCAAAGAAGTCTGTGAAATGTAAGCCTAAAATTCAAGATGTCTTAGAGTCTCGGTTTCTCTTCCTTCCTCTCTCCCTCCCTCTCTTCTTTTCTTCCTCCCTGTTATGGTTTTTTTTTTTTTTTTTTTTTGCATTGTTTTTGTGCATGTAGATTTAAGGGAGAAGAGACTAAAGGCTATGTGGAATTCTTAGTGTCCTTAGTGTCTCCAGACTCCTAGGTGGTTTCTCTTTTGGAATGGCTTATTATTGAGTTTGTACATAGATCAAATGTGATGGCACTACAGTGGAATGGTACTGTAGACAGTCCATCCAAATGAGAATTGCCTTTGGTGTATAGACTTTTTTTTCTTAATTATATCACTTTAGAGTAGGTTTTACAAGCTCTTTCTTAGATATGTCTTCACGAGCACCTTGAATCAAATAGTCCTTTGACATCTATCTAGGTAACCACTTGCCTTATATACCAGGTGCCCTGCAGCATATCATTGGGCTTCAGTCATTCAGAGGCATCCCTCAGGAGTCTGCTCCCATGGCATGCTGCCCACCCAGGAGCCTTGGAAATGGCCATGGAGTCTGTCTGTTCTGAAAGAACTGCCCGTGGGGGAGGGACCGTGGAGATGACTAAACACACAGGGGACTGANATGTGGTGTAGGACATGCTCAGAGGTGGTCAGACCAACTGAGTTTGGGACAAGTCTGTGGCCCATGCAAGACTTTGCAAAGGAGGTGTGGTCTGAGATGAGTCTTGAAGAGTAAGTAGGGTCCAAGAGAGTACATCCTGCAGGTATTTTTAGAAAGTTCCTAGCAGTTTATATACAGTAGAAGATGGCAAGAGATAAAACTGGCAAAGCTAGCAGGATGCATCCCAAGATACCAAGGGTTTTTTTGTTTTTGTTTTATTTTGGTTTTCATTTTGCATTGCTTAGGAATTTGAGCTTTTTAAAAATATATTTGGGTTTTTTAATCTTCTGAATTTTAACAACTAAAACATGCACAAGCAGAAATACCCTGGTTGTATTGGGCTTTGGAGGCCAGAGGTCCTCATCTCTGAGGTTATTCTGCTTCATGGAGTACCAGGACTTCATGCAGACAGCTCACAAACCACAGCATTNGTAATACTGAATTGCATGAAAGAAAGTAACTTGTTCAGACTTGCACTGTGAAAAGTGACCCCTTTCCTTCTTCCTTCCTCTTTTCTTCCTCCACTCTCCCCCACCTCTCCCCTTCCCCCTCCTCAGGGACTTGTGCATGCTAGGCAAGTATTCTGTCACTGAACTACATCCCAAGCCCCTAACACCCTACCATGTTCTCTTTTGAAGTAAGAAAATTCATAGATGGGTAAGATTGGTGACAGTTTGGAGTCCATCATATGGTAAAGGTGAGAGGTCTGAACTGAGAGGGGGTAGGAAGAGACAGGTGTAAGAGAAGTCAGGATTTAATGCTGAGGTGAAGGGAGTGTGTTTGGGGATGGGAGAGACTAGATGATTCCCAGGATGGAATTTGTGTCATTGCATTGATAATGGGGAAGATTGGTGAGGAGAAGGAGAGAGGTAGGGGAGCAAAGGTGGTTCCGATGTGGGCAGCTGGAGGCCATGATACCGTGTTTGAGGTGTCATGTTTAAGAAGAAATAGCCAGTGCTTGGCTGCATGAGGCAGAAGTCAGTGCAGAGGGGAGATGTGTAGATGTCATGAGTCTACAGGGGCCCCTTAGAGCTCTTTCTATAGAGAAAGCAGGCAAAGGAGACAAGATAATGAAGGTTAGGACCTCAGGATGGCCANAGTTGATGGTCTCAGGAAGAAGATTCACCTAGGAGATGTGCCATGTGTTGGGCAGGAGCCTAGGAGAGAGTGGTCTCTTCAGCCTGGTGGAGGGAGGCCAGGCAAGTCAGGGCCAGTTGCAAAAGTGAGAGCTGGTCTAGAAGAGCCTTTGTACTTGGAATGTACAAGGGGATGTGCTTGTGTTCCTGCCACACCCGAGGATTCTCGTCATGGTTGCCAGACAGCTTTACAAAAAAATTTTAAATTTCAAGTAGTCAACCCTTTCTGGCATCCTTTTGTTAAACTAGACATACCTTTGCACATGGTAGATGAACTGAGTGTGAGATGAAACTAAACACTAATAATCAGAGTGGCAGGTGTATTGGACCATCAGTCCATGTGTCTATATGTAGATAGAGAAGGGCCTTGCCATTAGGAGTCAGATTGAACATCTAGTCCTTTTAA
Organism: Neotoma lepida; assembly: GCA_001675575.1. Lineage (NCBI taxonomy): Eukaryota > Metazoa > Chordata > Mammalia > Rodentia > Cricetidae > Neotoma > Neotoma lepida. The sequence continues at coordinate 3,812 of LZPO01075987.1, read as the reverse complement.
GAATATGCTTGGTTCATTCTTATCTGGCCATTATCCTCTCCGACTTTATTGAAAATGAGTCAGTCTTGAGGCATGCTTCTAACCCTGTGGCTTGCTTTCCATGTTTGTGGCTGAGGGGAAAGGTAATGTATTTTGGCCAGTAGGAGATTGTTTTTATAAAATGGAACATACATGAAGGTTCTATGTTAGTACTAATGGGAAAATACCTACTAACATTCCCCAAGTAAGTCAACCTTGAGGAGCTGGCGTTAGTATAAAGAGAAATATCAGTTAATTTTCATGTAAGAGGAATGCTCTTTTGACAATTTGAAATTTCCTTTTTTCAGTGACTTCCCTCTAAACTTAGGAAATGCTATATAGTCATGCCATTGCCATCTGGCCTTCCCTCTTGAGTGTGGCATGAGGCCCACAGGAATTCCCAGGATGAACTTAGCTGACGCTGAGGAGTTCATGCCTGGAGTGCTCGGAGGAGGGGTTCCCTTGGCCTCTTTTCAATCTCTGTGATGGTGTCAGAAGTCCTCATTACAATGTGTGGGGCTTTAGTTCTCCAACACTGTTGAGATCTTCTTTTTTATTGCAATGTGATGGGGCTTTTGTTTTCTCCAACACTTCTGATACCTTCCTTATGATGCAGAAGGAGTACACTGCTATCTGGGAGCCCTGGCAAGCAATGACCCACTTAGAGGGGGGCAGGCAGACAACTTGCTTTTCCTGTCTTTATGATTTTCATCTCATTTATAAAGAGAACCACTGATTTCTCCATTTTTCTTTAAAGTGTGTATATTTTCTATTTTTTTAATATGGGCCAATTTAAAGACAAAATGTGAGATGTTACATAGCTTGTAAGGGCATGAGAGAATGCCTGAAGCCCAGGGAACTGAAACCTTGGGGGTGGGTGCTGATTATTTTAGAAGATCATGAAGTTAATTCTTGCCAATGAAGAGCCCCTCATGAAACATATAGTGCTCCCACAGTTTACCAGTTTTATGAGCACATCATGTATGTAGTAGTAATTTCTTAAGAGTCATCCATTGTTCTTTTTGTTTGCAGTGCTTATTTTTCATGTTTCTTTCTCATTTATTGTTTTGACAAATATTAAGTGGTTAGATGATTAATGGGAAATGTGGTAAACAGGACAGTATCCTCTGCTCCTGTGAAACCTCCTTGTACACGCCTCCTCTTCCCCTCATAGAGGCTCCTCACTGTGTATGGAAAACAGGAGCCGCCGAATACAGCTGAAATGGTGGTAGAGGTAAGGGCACACTAAAGACACTTTACAAATTGTTTCCACCGTATTTGGAGCCTTTGTTTTGGTGAAGTAACGGGTACACACACAGGCATGGTAGTANACTAGGTGCCTTTTTTAGGCTGCTTTGAACTTTAACTGTGTGATGTAGAGTGTTCCAGACAAGGGACAGAGCTGTTCTGAACTAGGACTTCTTTTCAATTAAAAGCCATAGGCTAGCAGCTGCCTGAGTTCTGTTTAGCCCACCATATTTCTTATTTTGCCTACATGATATTTAAAAAAGTTAATAAATTCCCAACGTGAACAAAACCAGGAGTATTCACATTTAATATTCCCCTGCCAATGCATTTGTTTGTTTGTTTTGAAAATTCCTAATTTGGCCCTTATGTGCCAGCATCTCTGAATGGCAGAGTTCACAGGAGCCCAGTTGTGACCATTTGACAGAGCACATGCTGTCTTCAGGTAACCTCTGCTTGACTCATTCTTATCCTCTGTCTGCCCTAAGTGGGGCATGTCATTGCTGGATCTTAGATTGCAAACTGAAACTGTCTAGAGAAAGTAAAGTTCCTCTCTGGACTGGAGGACTGACACATTACTTCTGCGGAAGCTGATTGAGTATCCCCTGCTATCGTCTCCCAGGATCATGCAAGTCTAGCTCCTAGAGGCATGGGTTAGGGTTCTCATCCCAGCTGGGACCCATCACAGTGGAGATACTGTCTCCTGCCTTAGCTTTGTGCTGGCCGGAGGATTCCAGTCTAAGCATCAGACATAGGTTCTGGTGAGTTAAAAAATTAAGGCTTTATTTAAAAGATATGGGCAACTCAGATGATTTGAGGAGAAAGACCTGACGGGATGTTCAGGTAAAACAAGGCGTGTCAAAGACAAGGTGTGCTAGAAGCTAAAGTACATGATGCATCACCTCTGAAGACACTTCTTTCTTCATCATCCTCTCAAGAGTCTTACATACCAGATAAAAGAGTCAGAATGACTTGACTCATGTCCTTATAGGGATGTGACAGTCCTCTACAGCCATGAGCAGTGAGAGAAAGGACTTTACCTTAGGGAATCTAGGTGCTGTTGCTGGACAAAGGAGTCAGCGTTGATAACAGGAACAATAAACACTGCTGTACCCTTCCTCAAGATGGTGATGGCGATAATAAGTACATGCTGTAGAACACNCAAGTCGAGCAAAGAGGTGGATTTCAAGTTCTGTGAGAAGCAAATTGTGAGTGCTCCCTGCAAGTCAGCAGCTGCATCAGCATCAGACACAGAAGGCATGAGCTGAGCAGGGACACAGGAAGATGCTTCAGTCCTGCTAACCTTCGCTTTGGCCAGGCCATTAAAAAACTGGTTTTAAGGAGAACCAGCTTCATTTTCAGCATGTTTTTGNAACTATCTAGAGATCTGTGACTTGTATTCTATTTGATATGTGTTTATATTTGGGTACACTGGTGTTTACTAAAGAATGCTCTACAATCCCCACAGATTTCACACTGACTTGAAATTAAAATAACATTCATGGGTCTGGCAAGATAGCTCAGCAGGTAAAAGTGCTTGCTGCCAAGCCTGATGGCCTGAGTCAGGCTCTGTGGCCCACATGACAGAAGAGAATCAATACTCATAACTCCCATGTGTGCACATAGATGCATATACCCCAAAAGTAAATATGTAAAAATTAAATAAATGTGGGGCTTGAGAGTTGATTCAGCAGTTAGAGTGCATACTGCTCTTGTAGAGGAACTGAGTTGGTTCTCAGCNCCCGTGCCAGGCAGTTTACAACCACCTATAACTCCTGCTCCAAGGGATCCAGCACCTTCCTGCACTCACTTGCACCTGGCCACACACAAGCACGTACAAGTACACATAACTAAAAGCAAAAAAAAAATTATTTAAGAGTAAATAAATACTAGTAATATTCACAAAATTTAAAGATGTGTATTGAGATATGCTGCTTGTTCTGATTAATATGCCCTGATTTCCTTCTTTGCCAGATCTTGATTTGCAGCAAGCAAGAAAAATGAGTAATAGCACCCCCCAACCTCTGACGTGGGGAGAAACTGGAAGTAATGAATGATTCAAATGAGCGGGGCCATGCAGAAAGCCTCTGCCGGGTGGTGGGAAACAGAGGGAGAGTCCAAGCCTGTTTTTTCTTTGTTGTTTTTGTTGTTGTTGTATTTAAGGCAAAAAAACAACTCACAATGACCAGTCCACGAAAATCATTTCTAATAATAGCTCATGGTAGGCAATTCCCTGGAAAAAAAATCGTTGGTGTGCTCAGAAAATGAGAGTGAGAATGCATAGCGTCTGGACACATTTCTTTAGGCAATGGTGCTTTGGAGTTTGCCCTGTGTGCCATGTACATTGATTAAACCCAGAATATATGCTGGCCATTTTTGACCATCATTTACCGTATTGATTTGTTAGCAAGGGAACTGTAATAAAAAAGCCATTGATTTACTGTCCTTATTTGCTTATGGGCTTTTTTTATTATTAATTTTTCACTTTTTCTTTCTCTTTTGGGGATCATTTCTTCTAGACAAATGCTGTGCTTCGTGAAGTTAAAAGA
>LZPO01075986.1:181487-194750 GCA_001675575.1 Neotoma lepida | reverse complement strand
TTCCTCGGAAGACATTGAGAAAGCTGTGTTTTCTTCCTCTCATTTTTGGAGCCCAGACTGGAGTGCAGTCTACATTGACTCCCACAGGAGGTGCACAGAAAAAGTGCAGTGCTGGGCTCAGGGGCACAGCAGGGCTCTGCTGGGTGCTGGAAACTATGCATCTGTATCTCTGGAAAAGGATGATCTGATTCAACACCAAAGATAAGCAACCCCTCCATAAAATCCCCAGAATCCCCCTGAAAACAGTAACTGAGCTAGCCTCTGCTATAGCAATATCTCCTCACACTTTCAGTCTGGCTTGAGGATGCTATTCATTACAAAGACTTGTGCCTGTCTTTATAAAGGGAGGGGGCCATTTTTATGCCATGTCTTCAATATTCATTCAGTTCCAAATAGTACCTTGACTATTTTAGGCTCATAATAAAGCTTGCTGAATCACGGTGTGACTTCTGAGTAAATGAGTAGGGAAGTTAACGGTGAGGGAGTGAACCATACTCTTGTTCCTCAGGTCTAAGATGCAAATGGCCTTCACATTCTGGCACCTCNGAAGGCAGGCCATGTGTCCCAGTCAGNATGTCCTAAAGCTGGCTCAGAAGCTCCTTATTTCTTAGGGACTCATAGGGCAATGACACGACTTATAATTGAAGGCACCTTAGGGTGAATGAAGTATACATTGGTGTACGGGTGTTGGGGTGTTGGTCCTTTTTGATAAATATGATTGACTAGAGACTTTAGTATTCTTCCCCTCAGGCAAAAAGCTAACTAAATGCATATCATTTCAGTAAGGGATTGATCTTTCAATTAAGTATTTAGTTTTGAAAATTATAGTCTTTGGCTTATATAGGATTTATTTCTATTTATGTGCATGTCTGTTTGTCTATGTGAGTACATACTATGTATGTTCAGGTGATGTCAGATCCCCCAGAACTAGAGTTCTAGGTGGTTGAGATTGGCCCAACATGGGTGCTGGGAACTGAATTCAGTTCTTCTGGAAGAACAGTAAGTGATCTTAACTGCTAAGTCCATCTTTCTAGCCTCTACAGTGTTGCTGCTTTTTTAATGGAAAAATAATTTTTAAAAAGTTCATGTGTACTTATTGTCTAAAACAAACCAAACAGGAAAACCAAAACAAATACAAAGGTGAGTGACTCAAGCCTCATTATTTGGCATATTCCTTCCAGGAATCCTAGTGTAGATTTATCCACTGTCCCTAATGCCCTAAAAATAATGCAATACTGAAACTCCTAGTGCATCGTAGGGATGAATATGACATGCTGGGTTTTTTTTAAATAAAAAATGGCAGTGAACTAATACCCATTAGTGAAGAGTGGTTAAATCAGTAAGGCCACAGTGGAAAGACTGTAAAAATCATTTATGGACACACTTAAGAGGGAAGTCAAAAGTAATGACCCGGAGTCCCACGGTCTCAAATGGAAAGACACTTCTGCTCCGTCCCTCTGCGTTCTCACATGCACTCATTCACGCAGTGCTGCTTAAAGAGAGCTTAGTAGAAACATGGGGGCTAATGCCCAATCTGATGATTTTTTTTTCAGTCACTTGCAAGCAAGCAAAAAGTGGGTTCATTAAAAGAAGAAAAGGTGTTCATTAAAAAATGTGTAATGAAGAGAGAGAATGAACTTGTGTTGGATGGCAAGAATGTGTAGGCAGAGCGTTTGTGTTTGAATCTCAGGGCCATGCTAACAATCCTTTGCAAGGAGCACTTCAGAGATTCAGCGTTGCACCTTTCATCTGCTCATGTTTTCCTTGTTCATGTCTCTAGGGAAGGCCAGCTCACCGGCCACATGGGTCATTGCTTTAGCTCAAGAAGGTGAAAAATTAACTGAGTAATTATTCTTTTTTCATTCATTTATCTAAGAATTTTTAATTTTCAATTGAGTATATTTTAAAAAATATTTTAAAAGATTTACTTATTTTTATTATCCGTGTGTGTGTGTGTGTGTGTGTGTGTGTGTGTGTGTGTGTATTTGTACCATGTGTGTTTGTGCCCAAAGAGTCCAGAAGACAGTGTCACATGCCCTGGAGCTGGAGTTACATGTGGTTGTGAGCCACCAGATGTGGGTGCTGGGAACTGAACTTAGGTCCTCTGGAAGAACAAAGGGTTACTAACCTCTGAGTCATCTCACCAGTCCTGATTCTGATGTTATCTTTTTAAACTTACACATACAACTAAAAACTTGTGCTCATGAATGAGGTATCATGGGATGTTTCTGTACCTGTCTACAGTGTGTAAAGTCTAAACTGGGTCTGACAGACCTAGCCTCCCAAACACCTACTTTTTTTATTTTTTATTTTTTTTAACTACAAAAGCATTTAAAACCCCTTCTCCTAGCTCTTACCTCAGGTGCCACAGCCCACTGGAACTTCTTGCACTGTCTAAATGGAATGGGATTCCTGTGAGTCTGCCTTTTGCCACCTCTGGATATCCTTAAATTCCTTCAGTAATTTCCCCGAATCTGCATTTTCTAGCTGGTGTCCATACACTACGCTATGCTTCTTACTTGGGTTGCTTACAGTTAGCCTGGGGAGCAGCGACCTGGGTGTAAAGTGTTTACTAGAGCTCAGGCTGACAGTCAGGGAGCAAGGGGGGGGAAGGCTTCCTGGAAAAGCAGACTCCNGCAGAGGATGGAGGTGTTTTAGCTGCAAATGCAGAGGGATGAGCAGCATNTGCAAGATCACCACAGCAGGCAGGAATAAATGAATATTGCATTTCATTTACGTTGCAGGCAATAGCTGATGTCTCTTCTGGGCCTTTATCACTAAGCCAACTATCCAAATTTGAAATTTGAAGGCAGAGGAACTTGAGTTCAAACCTCAGCTTTACTGGCTGCTCTCCAGGAGACCTTGGCAAAGTCACACAGATACGATCAACTTTGTAGTAATGAAGTGAAGCTCTGTCTCCTGTGAGAACTAAAAAGATTTAAAATGATTCAGTGCTAGCTCCAAAATGGTTCCTCTAAAGTAGATTTTTCAATTAAATGTTTCACAAAGTTTACTCATTGCACACAAAAAAAGAGAAGCAATCCAACTGTCCACTCAAAGATAAATGGACAAGAAAATGTGGTCTATACACACGAGAGTTAGCATTCAGCCCTGAAAAGGAAGGAAAGTCAGACTCATGTTACAACAAGGTTGATATTGAGGAAGTTGTTAAGTGACATAAACCTNGTACAAGAGGGCAATTAGTGTATGAAGGATCTAAAGTGGTCAAATCCATAAAAATAGAAAACAGAATATTTGTGGTTTCCAGGACCTGGAAGGAAGGTAGATTAGGGAGGTGTTTGATGGATGTAGAGTTTCAGTTTTGTAAGATGCAGAGTTCTAGGGGTTGGTTGTTTGCAACATGAATATACTCTGTGCGTATACCTATAAATGCTTAGGGTGTGTTAGGTTTGGATGTTCTTCCCAAAGCCATGTGTTAAGCCCCTGCTCATCACTTAAGGCATTATTAGGAAATGATGTAGCCATTGGGAAATGGGACCTGGAGGAAGGAAGTGAGGTCACCAGGGCTATCTTTGGAGAGGATACCTGGTCCTCTGTCTTTGTCTCCATGAGGTGAGCAGCTTTGCCTCACCACATGCTCTGTGCCCTGTGCTCTGTGATACTGTTCCTCATGACACAGGCTCCAAACTTCATAGCCAAGTGACCATCAACTGAAATTCTGTAAACACGGATCAAACACTCTTTCCTCATAAACAGCTTATCTCATTTATTTATCTCACCGACCAATACACATAGTNCCTTGTTATGTGTATTTTACCACCATTTAAGAAGTTGCAAAGTTGAATTGAAACATTTCGTATTCTTAAACACGAGGCTGGTGAGATGGCTCAGTTGGGAAAGTCCTTGTAGCCCAAGCTTGAGGACCTGAGATCAGAGTTCCAACTCCAGAACCCACCTTAGAAAACTGGGTGTGGTGGTATGTGAGTGTAATCCCAGTGCTGGGAAGGTAGAGACAGGAAGTCCTGGGGGACTCACTGGGCAGCCAGCCTAGATGAATTAGCNAACCAGTGAGAGACTTGTCTCNAAATACAAGGCCTCCACATGAAGGAACACACACATGCACGTGNACCTACATACACCAGAACATGCATACACACATATGCAAAAAAACAAAGATTGTGTGTGTGAATTAGATAAAGCACACTAGTGCGTTCACTGTGACCATGTTTCTGAGTGGGCCACCTGCCAGTTCTCCCCCTGCAGACCTTTTGTGGCTGTGTGGTTATTTTTCATTCCTTTGCAGCTCTTCTGTGCTTTGCTTTAAGAGGACTCTCTCACCAACCACAGGAATCAGATGACATTTTCTTGTTCATTCTGAAGTTGTTTTGCTTTAAAGAGAACCCGAGTTTCTGTGTGTATTCTCTGATTAGACATGTGGGCGACTTCTGACACCCCTGCACCTGCGGTGTCCTCACTTTCTCTATACTCGGCTTACCTTNTTAATGGATAATTTTCTTTCCTTTGAACTCCTTAATGACTTTACAGAACTGCTGCTGATTTTTGTAGACTGAAGTTTTCCTGTGTCACCCCGGCCTGCAGCAGCTTATAAAATAATCACTCAGGGGCTTAATATTAATTACAAACCGTTTGGTCTATGGCTCAGGCTTGTTGCTAGTTAGCTATTACATCTTAAATTAACCCATTTCCTATTAATCTATATTTTGCCACATGCCCATGGTGTTACTGGTCTTCTGGCATCTTGTTTCTTGTGGCTGGATGGCGTCTGCCCTGACTCTGCCCTCTTCTTTCTGTATCTCTCTTGGATTTCCCGTCTGGATTATCCTGCCAAACAGCTTCTTTATTAACCAATAGTAACAATAGTAACAACACATATTCACAGCATACAAAAAGACCATCCCACAGCAAATTTTTGTTCATTTTTCCTTTGAGACAAGTTCTTGTCAGTTTATGGTCCTTNTGCCTCTAATTCCAAACAATGGGATGACGGGTGCTACCATGCCTGGCTTCCCATCTGGCTCTTCAGGTCAATTTAATTTTTCCAAGGAAATGATGAGTTAGAAACTAAGATGCAAGGAAGTTCAGTGAAACACAATTTACAACAGTAACTATAGTGGTTTCAAAGAAAGTGGCCCCCAAAGGAAGTGGCGCAATTAGGAGGTATGGCTTTGTTGGAGGAAGTGTGTCACTGTGGGGGGTGGGCTTTGAGGTCTCTTTTCTCAAGCTTCACTCAGTGTGACAGTCAGTCAACTTCCTGTTGCCTCTGAGTCAAGATGTAGGACTCTCAGTTCCAGCATCACACATACCTGTATACTGCCATGTTCCCATCCTGACGATAATAGACTTAAACTCTGAAACTGTAAGCAAGCNACCTTAGTTAAATGTTCTCATTTANAAGAGTTGCTGTGGTCATTGTGTCTTTTAACGGCAATTAAAAATCCTAACTAAGACAGTAACATTGTAGAAAATCAGAAATGATAAAAAATAAGTGTTAAACAGAGTACAAAGTTATATATGAAAAATGTACACAAATAATAATCATTTATATATTAGGGACTTTGAGTTCATCAAGCATTATTTTAGAGTACTAAGGGCCTGCAATATAGTTACAATGAACTGTTCTATCCCAGTGTCAGAAAGAGAAGAAAACATGTGAAATGGTTCCTTTTGAACTAAAATGTTGTGTCTCATTGGGGATGGAGGACACCAGGAGAACAAGGCTCCAGAAAACAACCGAGCAAACCTCATATGAACTCACAGAGACTGAAGCAGCAACCNCAGGGCCTACAAGGGTCTGCATCAGGTCCTCTGCATGTATACCATAGTTTTCATCTTAGTACGTTTATGGGATTCCTGAGTGTGTGAACATGTTGGTCTCTGATTCTTGTGCCTTCTCTTGGACTGTTTCATTTTTTTGTTGGCTTGTCTTATCCAACTTCAATATGATGGTTTTCATTTTATCTTATTATATTTTATTTTGTTAAAAATTATTTTTAATAAAAGAAAAACAGAAACGAAGGAATGATGAGGCACATGAGGGAGAGANGGAAGTTTGGATTATGAAGTTTCAACAGTAAGGGAAGACTATCAGGATAGTTGATGTGATGTTTGGATTAAGGATCAAGGAAGTAAAACCTTTGCTTTATCAGGACAGTTGGTGCTGGTTAGCTATAGCTGAGTTAGTAAGATTCCNTTATGAGTAGTAAAAGACCACTGAGGTGAACTCTTCCGGGAAACATTTGCCCATGGGCAGCACACAGAAACTGTGGTCCACAGGGGTTCAAGGCCACATCTCAAGCTGGCAGTTGAACTTTGCAATGTGTGAGTGTCCCAATTAGTACTGATTTGGGCAGAATGAATGAAAGCTGCAGGACTGAGGGGTCATGGAGAAGAGCTNAGGCTTGGCATCGTGAGAAGCCATGAGAAGACGTTAATAATGACTCAGCCTCTGTTGCAGTGGAGAGCCCAGTAAATCTATCACGTTTGCCTGTCATATACAATAGTGGTGGGCATTTAATGACTAATCTTGCTTGTAAAATTTACACACCTCGGAAGAGGGAACCTCAGCTGAGGAAATGTCTTCATCAGTGGGTCTGTGGGCATGTCTGTGGAGAATTTTCTCAATTTATGTTTAGTGTGGGAGGGCCCATCCAGTCTGACTGTGTAGTTTTTTTTTTAGCTCTTTGGGGCCTGCCACCCAGCTCCCAAATAAATACACAGATACTTATTCTTACTTATGAATGACTGACTTTAGCTTGGCTTCTTTCTAGTCAGCTTTTCTAACTTAAATTATCTAGTTTTTCTTTAACTATGTTTTGCTCCTGGGCTTTTTAACCTTTCTTTATTCTATGTATCTTTGTTTCCTTCTTACTCTGTGGCTGGCTGTGAGGCTGGGTGATGGCCCCTGGCNTTTTCTGCTACTTCTTCTCTCAATCCACCCCATCCTTCCCCATCCCACTTAGATTTCTCCTTCTATTTATTCTCTCTGGCAGCCCTACCTATTTTTCTCTCCTGCCTAGCTATTGGCCAATCAGCTCTTTATTAGATCAATCAGGTGTTTTAGACAGGCAAAGTAACACAGCTTTATAGAGTTAAACAAATACAAGATACTTGCACATCATTAAACAAATATCCCACAGCATAAATGAATGCAACAAATCTTAAATTAATATTCCACAACATGACGGGGTGTTCCTAGGTCATATAAAAAAATTGGCTGAGCACCAGCAGGAGGAAAAGGGCAATAAGCAGCATTTCCATGGTTTCTTCTCTGTGCCTTAGTGTCCCTTGATGATGGACAATAAATTGAAGATACAATATACCCCCCCACAAAAATGTTGTTATATTTCATGTATGAAGTGTCACCCACAGGCTTAGGTGTTGAATGTTTGGTTGGTGGTGCTATNTCTAGAAGTGTGGGAAACTTCAGGAGCTGAGGCCTAACTGGAAAAAGTGGGTCACTGAAGGAGTCCTTTTGGAGGCTGTCCCTGAGCTCCATACTCTTCCTCTTTCTCTGTTTCCTGTCCACCATGAGATGAGCAATCTCTGTCACACACTACCCCATCATTCATCTTACTACCTGTCCAGAAGTCTGGAGCCAAGTTGCTGTGGGATGAACCCTCTGGAACTGTGAGCAAAACACATCGATCTTCTGTCAATACAAAATACATAGACTGCTTCTATGAGGTATTTTGGCTGCAGTAACAAGAAAGGTAATGGACATAAGTTACATGAGAAGTGTTTGTATTACAGACATTTATAAAATATCCTGTCTGAGAAGTAGTACAAATAGTGNTTATTTGGCCTCCTAAAATTACAGACGATTTGAGAAAAAGAAGTGACTATAAATATTCAAATGAAATAACTGAAAACACACAGTCAAGAGCCATCCACTCCAAATCTTCAGCCCTTAGGTAATATAATCTTATGTGTACTTCAGTATCATATCCTATGCACACACATCAGGGCTTGTTTGTACTGAAGAAAAGATAAGCATTGCATGCTTGCGTGCGTACATGTGTACTTAAGTGTGTGTGAAGATTTATACATATGTGCAGACCTGAGGTTAACACTGGCTGTCATTCCTCAGGCACTGTCCTCCCATTTTCTTGAAGTAGGGTCTCTCATTGGCCTGGAAACTTACCAAGTACCCTAAGATGGCTGACTACAGAGCCTCAGGGATCTGCCTGTCTCTGCCTCCCCAGTACTGTGATTATAAATGTGCACAGTCAAAACCTGCTTTGGATTTTACACTTGGGTTCTGGGGCTCAAATTCTGGACTTCATGCTTACAAGACAGGCACTTTACCAACTGAGCTGTCTCTCCAGCTTTTGTATGCTTTAATCTACTGCATTTCAGTGTGCACAGTTTAAAGACAAAAGTTCTTTAAATAATTAGTCAGACTACCACCACCATCCTACAGTTCTCACTGCTCCTCAGACTCCGCATGCACTGTTCAAATGTCTTCAGTTGTCTCGTGTCTATNACTACATGTAGCTAGTTTGATCTAACCAAATCNGAGTCCGAGCACAGTTTACAAACATCTGTTTGGAGCATCATCTGATTGTCTTTGATCTACAGATCTCTACCCTCTGGTGCTTATTTTCTCTTGACATTTATTGGAGGATCTGGGTATTTCACCCTTCAGAGTTTCCCACATTCTGGGCTGTCCTTTCTGAACTCCCACTCTGTGCGTTTCCTGAGCCTTGTAGTTAGAGCCACGGGCTCAATGAGATTCAGGTGTGAATTTTTAAGCAAGAATTCTTCCACTGATAATCATTGTCTAGATGTGTTACTTTTCTAACAGAGGGANCAAACTTCAGATTTTTGAAATTTATTATTTGAAATAATTCTGTCAGAAGTAAAACCTTTATCCCTNNTGTGGTGAAGTTTGTAAAGTGAAGACAGGGTAANCGCTGTTGGGATAGCTGCTTGTGTCTCCTTCTGACTCATCCGCTGTTCTANGCCATTCTGTTTTCATTCTGTTGTTGTGATAAAATGTCATGGCCAAAAACAACTTGGGGAGGAAGGGTTTATTTAGCTTACACTTGCAGGTCAAAATCCATCATTGAGGAAAGTCAGGGCAGGAACTCAAGGCAGGAGCTTGAAGCAGAATCCATGAAGGAATGCTGCTTATTGGCTTGGTCACTGTCTCATGCTCACTTAACTTTCTTACAGTCAGGCCCACCTGCCTAGGTGGCAACTACAGTGGGCTGGGCCCTCCCACATCAATCATCAATCAAGAGAGACTCTCACAGACATGGTCACTGGCCAATCTGATCTGGGCAATTCTTCACTTGAGGCTCCCTATTTCCAGAAGACTCTAGGATGTGTCAAGTTGACACTAAAAACTATCGAGTATCACTTTCAGAAAAAAACATTACTTTCCTAGTGTTTTCTAAACATGAGCTGTACATTTCAGAAACATTTCTGTGAACACAAAGATTTAAGCACACTTGTGGCACGTTTTAATATACCGTAGACATTCTATCTACTGTCAATTGAATTTTTCCATCTTTTCCTGGTAAGAGCCACATGAATGTGGCATCTGAGTTTTTCTGACACGAAGTTAGTTTCTGGGAGTGTCNGGAGAGAGAAGGAAAGGGGGCTGATAAGATGATGTTTGTGTTCATGGTCAGCCATTTTGGCCTCCATCCTACAGGTGATGNTAGCCACACACGGGGTTGAGGCAAAATGNACTTGAAGATCCAAGAGCAATCACAGGTGGATTTGGCAAGACTCAGCATGTAGAACTTGTGATGGTAGGGAGGGATGCGTTTGAGGGATGTTCTCCTGACTCCCCTGCAGACACTGTCATAAATTTCCTTCAATTAAAGCTCTTGAACAGACTCTTAAAGAGATTCACTTGTATCTTCAAGGTTGCTAACCCAACAGGATCCAGGAGCAAATTCTAGACTTATTGGCTCCCTGATCTCGGCTAGCTCCTCAGACATGCAGGATTTAGGGTACACGATAAGACCCCACAAGGTTAGATAAAGACAGAGAGTACTTTTACTAACTCTGTAAGTGTCTTGCGAGAAAAAGGAAGCTGGCAGTCTGTGCCGGCTCCTTCATCTCTCAGTATCTAGGGCAGGGTTGCTCAAAGCGCTGTCTGTGATCCAAGTGTCTCTGTCAAATATCTGTCACTANTGGCTGCTGTGATAAACACAGGAATTGAATAAGCATTGAAATTTATAATCTTGAAGNGTAATTTCCTGCCCATTTAATCTAAAACTCAAAAACCCACTAGTGTTTATTTCATATTTTTAAAAATTTCATTGTTCTAGTGATTCACTTTCATTATATTCTCNAGAAAAATTGGTCTGTGATAGATTGGAGGGGTGATCCTGTCCCCCCACCTCCAACAACACACTCACACCTAGTTTGAGAAGCTTTGGAGTAGAAACGCCTTCAAACCTCTTCTTGTTGCACTGAAATAGGAGTCCCTCGTCCATCACATGCAGGGACTTTAAATGCTCACTTGGAAATCATCTGGTGAGAAATCTACTTATAAAGAAGACTATNCTAGAAAGTGACAGATGAAATGCAAAAGTTATATATCTCTGCAAGGAAGCACACACTAGCAGCCATTGTTGAACACGCCTGTGTTTTCTGTTACATCCTTGACATTTCTGCAGAGGAAGACTCCACACATGTAACCTGATGCCTGATTGTATCCATCCCACAAATACAGTCCAACCTACTTGTTTTTCTATGTGCTCACAAAATGTGTGCCATTAGCATAAATTATGGATGCAGATGAAGACATGTGCTCACTCTTCTTAATGGCCCTTATAAATCTGACACACCCTTGCCTGAGTTTCCAAGAAGTACACATGGCAGAAACATTACCATTTTTGGTCAATTGGGTCTTTTTTTTTTTTTTTTTTTTTTTTTTTTTTTTTTTTTTTTTTTTTTTTTTGTCAGACTCCAGGAGTCAGAGTGAAGAAAAACCATTGGTTTTGCTGCCTTTGGAAGGCCTTTGTTTGGTCTGTTATCCTTGTTAATAAAGTTGAAACTACATGTGAATGGACTGGAAGCTTGGCTGGCCTTCGGAAAATCAAGGCAATTTAGTCTTGATATGGAGTCATCAGATTGCCTTTGATGGAGAAATTCACTGAAGTTCATCCCAGTTCTTCCTGTTAGACCATGCTTGGCAAACAGAGATGGCAAGGGCTCAGGAGAACATGTACCCCTGGCATATTCTGACTCCCTTACCCAACACAGACTGAAAATGTATTGGGAGATTTTACTCCAAAAAAACTTAAATTTCTTACAACTCTGTGAAGACTAAATATATTGAGGGAATTAAACATGGCCAATTTCCCCAAGTTTTTCCAGGACCTAATACTCTTCCCAGGAAAGACAGCCCAGGACTTCCTCTGCAGGGAGGTAGGGTTTCTCATCCCCACACAAGACTCTGAAGCATCTCCATGGGTACACTGGATCCCTTTATCTATGTAAGCTTCCCCCNCTGCTCAGGACAGAGGACATACTGCAAAGTCTACTATAGATTTGTTATATCAAGACAAAAATCTCTGAGGAGTGGTTTCATTGTGTATAAGCCAAACACTCAATTGGATGATTATTTTCTTTGCACTTGGCAATCTCCTACTATATGATGTGGCATTGGCTGTGGTAGACCTAAGTGGGTGGGATGAGGTTATGAGGACACTTTCCCATGCATTGTGTCATTGGATTGGGTGACTTTCTATAGCAAAGGTTAGATGTGCAATTGATTCAAAGAATAAGGAATTTGATTAGCTTACATATAGGGAATCTCCAGGCTCATCTCTGATCATGTGAGCATTCCTCTCTTAGTTCATAAAGCATAAAGTTTCTTCCTTTTTCATTCAAACAANGGAATCAGACAGGCGAGCCTCACATCTACCTCCAGAATAGTCTCCTTTCCCAGAATATTTTTGGCCAAAATGGGTACCACTCAATACGTTGTTGGAGAAATTGTTAATAGGCTGGTGAGATGGCTCAGTATGTAAAGGTGTCAACCACTGCACGATGACCTGAGCTTGTTCCCTGGAAGTCACGTAGTGGCAGGAGAGAACTGATGACCACGAGTTGTTCTCTATCTCCACGTGTGTGCTGTCCTACACATGCACACANGCACACAAATTAATAACGTGATTAAAATTAAAAAAATAAATGATCAGAAAGAAGGATAGAGTTATCAGAAAGCCTTTGATAACATCATCTTTACAATCTTTTCTCATTGTTCAAACACTACGAGAACTAAATGCGGTTTGTGAAGAATCAAAGAAACACAATCATAAACATTTTGGTTTAATAACCTCATTTTAAAATGCAAATTTTGCTGTGTTTCAACATAAGGTACTGAAAACTTCTGAGTAGGCCAATCATCTAGAGACAGCTGCATATTTGAGAGTACTGCCTAAGAGTAACTAAAGCTGAAAGAGTATATTATAGATGGATAATACAGAATCAGTATATAAACATCAAAAACAGGTATTATGTAAGATTAAAAACTATTTGAATATATTGCATGTAACATTAAAATAGTTTAAAAATGGAAACTTTTTTTTNCAAAAGAACCACAGTTAATCTAAAACACAAAAGAACAAGCCCCAATGGAGTCATTGGTGAATTCTACCACACATCTAAGGAAAAATTTATATCGACTTCACGTAATCTCTTTCAGAGGATGGAAGAGGAAACACTTTAGATCTCATTCTCTGTTGACAGGGTTATCCTAATAGCAAGCCTGGAGACACTAGAGGCAAAGAAAACCACAGGCCAGTATCTCTTGNAAACANAGACACAAAAATTCCTAGCAGTGTGTTAGAAGTTGAATCCAATAACAATAAAAATAATTACNCAACATGAACAAGTAGGATTTTTGCAGGGATACAGAACTGGTCTAACTTGCAAGAAAATCAATTTGTGTAATCCACCACATCAACAAGCTAAAAAGAAAGCCACATGATTGGATCAATAGATGTGGTAAAGACATTACTTGAAATCTAATGCTCATTCATGATGAAGAAAAAAATTCAGTAAAACTAGGACTTGAGGGAAACTTCCTCAACTAGATAAAGAATGTCTACAAAATACCCACAACTAACATCATGCCAATGACAAAGAGCTCAGACCCTAACAAAGATCATGAAGAAGGCAAAGACAGCTTCCCTCTTCTCCCTTCCTTCAAGAACAGATTGGAAATAATAACTACAATATAACAAGGANAGGAAATAAAAGGCATAAGGGAGGAAAGAAAGAAAACTATCTTTGTTAAGAGGTGACGTATCATTT
>LZPO01075986.1:166622-181482 GCA_001675575.1 Neotoma lepida | reverse complement strand
GGAAATGGAAAGGAACTGACCAGTCATCCCTGGAACCAGAGTGGGTGATAATCCCTGGACTGAAAACCACAAGGATTATCTGTAAAAGTCAACTGATCTAGATATCAGTGATGAATGGGTGGAATTTGAAATGTAAACTACACAATATTAACCATTAAAAAAAACTCTCAGTAAAATTTAGACATAATTATAAGAAAATAGAAACAGCATATAGATTAGAAAAATCACAAAACTCATTAAGGAATAAATAAATAGAGAGATCTTCTATACTCACAGACAGGAAGACAATATCATCAGTATGTCAGTTCCTTCTAGAGTGATGTCATCTCAGTCACAATCTTAACAAGCTGCCTTGTGAATATTGGCAAATTGATTGTAAAGTGGAGAAGTTTCATGTTAGTCAATACAGCATGAACAGAGGGCAGTGTTAGAGGATTTATGCTACCCAAGTTCAAGACCAACAGATACAGTAGTTACATTCCTCACAGTCTGTATGCCAAATGACCTTTCACAAAAGACCACAGACAGAACACTTGAGCAAGGGTGTCTGATAACAAAGAAGGAACAAACTGACAGGCCTACTGCCCTGTTGATAGTGGAGGGGCTGCACTGGGTGTGAGGAGATAAAAGAGCTTCTCTGCATCATCCCCTTCACTTTTCAATGAACCTGAAGGTACTCTAAACAGTTGTTCATGGAGGAAAAGGATGAGGCAGCAGACAGGCACAGGAGAATCCAGAAGAAATGGCACATTTAAAAAAGCAACAAGAAGTATTTCAAGTGTGATTAGTTCTCTATTATCACTCTCAAAAGGTACATCAGACAGAAGTAGACTTTTGGCTATTATATCTGATCACCAAACAAGCTGCTTGAATACNTTGGAGCTACACACACCCTAAATAACAGCCATTTGTGATGAGCCCACAGCCAACATGATCCTCTGTGAAAACTGGGAAGTATTCCTCTAAGATTAGGACTAATAAAACATTGTCTCCTCTTGACACTTCTATTCAACCCAATACCAGAAATCCTAGCTAGGGAGATTGGGCATGGAAAATAAAAGTCCTCAAACAAAAGACCTCATTGTAAATGAGCTGTCTTATACATAGAAACCCTGAAGGCAAAAATACATAAAAGTGAATTCTATTTCCGTATGTGAACAAGTAATACCTGAAAAGGAAATCAAGGAAACAACCACACGAGGACACTTTCCTCCTTATGGATATAAATGTGAGTGGTTAATCTTCCCCAGGGAAGGGATTCATCTCCATAGATGCCACAGTTGCATACTGTCCAGACTGTATAACTTCCATTTGTGTTCTTGTAAGAGTCCTAATTAAACTTACTGTTTCATCAGGGTAGACTTGGGTGGAATAGTTTATTTGTTCTGTTATTGGTTCACCTTGTTCTGTTTATTTGTTCACCTCTCCCCAGGGAATATAAAACACCACAGTCCCTGTGTTGGTTGTTTTTTGTCCACTTGGCACATTTATATCCACTGGACATACGTGGGAAAAGTGGGAACTTAATCAATAAAATGCCCCTATAAGACTGGCCTGTAGACAAGTCTGTGGAATGTTTTCTTAATTAGTACCTGATATGGAAGGGGTCAGCCCATTGTGGGTGGTGCCACCCCTTAGTCAGGGAGTCTTTGGTGCTACAAGAAAGCAGGCTGCCTAAGCCACGGAGAGCAAACCTGTAAGCACTGATCCTCTTGATGTCTGCTTTAATTCCTGCCCCCAGGTCTCTGCCTTGAGTTCCTTTTTGATGACGGTCTGTAATGTAGAAGTGTAAGGGAAATAGACGCCTGAAGTTGCCTTTGGTCATGGTGTTTTATCACACTAATATAAACCTAAATAAGACAGCACCCTACAGCCCATCTCAGTTTCTCAAGCCCTCTATGAATCCCTTTGGCTCCCTGTTCATGTCAGAGTGTAGCAAAGGAAGCAAGCATGTCAGCCTTAACTATCTTGTTCATAGCCAGGCTCAGGTCGTGGAGGTGTGGCAGTCATTCACGCTGTCAGAAACTGCTTCTCAGTGGAGTTGGGGGCTGGGTGGAGTGGGGTGTTGGTTCTAATCTGGGTGAGCCTGTGTAGTTAGGGTGGCTTGTGGCTGAACAGACTACACTACAAAACCCACCATGTGTAACACAAAAACATTTCAGACCAAAGGAAACACAAATCTGGGGCCTTTCCCCAGTCACATTTTACTTTCAGCTTTACAGTTATACTAGAAAAAAAAATAGAATCTTTCTCTTTGGAGGCAGAAAACTCTGGGTGATTTGCAGTCTGGCATTTGCATGTCACATGGAAATGTGTTGAAAGCAAGAAGACAAGGGGACAGGAAGCAAGCTGGCCAAGGTCCCTGTGAGATCTTGTGAGATCCAGAGGTGAGCAACTGTCAGGGACCTCGAGCGTGCAAAGTCCATCTTACAGTCAGGAAAGTGGGCACCAGGACAGGCGGTCGGTCTGTGGTCGGTTTTACTCTCCACCAGGAGCAGAATTTGCAAGCAAGAGGCATCCTAAAATGCGTTCTTCGTCTCTGTAGCTGCTTTCCTGTAATGTGCAAGTGAAGAAAATGAAAGGACTAAAGGAGCTGCGAAGACTGAATCCAGCTCAGCTCGCTGTGTCTGTGTGTGTGTGTGTNTGTGTGTGTGTGTGTGTGTGTGTGTGTGTGTGTGTGTGTGTGTGTGTGCGCGCGCGCGCGCGCGCCTCATAGCTCAGCAGAAAACAAAGGCAGGGAAGCGCTGTGCCATCCAAGGGTCGCTTGGCTTGTCACTCCCCCTCCCCCTCAGCTGCCCGCCAGCTCACCGGTTTTGGCCAATGCTGAAATTCTCTAGAAAGCATCCCTGAGCCACATCTACAACAGCAGAGATCACCAACTCTGTCAGCTTGGCACTAAAAATTCAAAGACATCCAGCCAGTCGGTGGCAAACAAGGAGCCCTTGCAGGAGTATATGGGAGAGTGAAGAAAGGTGTGAGTGGTAGGTGGCGAATATGCTCCNAAAAGGCACNGAAGGAGGATGTATCTATTTTCTAGAGTGGAAATGGTGTTAGAAGTCATCAGTCTCAGGAAAGACAACATGTTTTCTTCATCACTCTTCACCTACCCAGCTCAGCCATACTGATACGACAGTCAACCTGGTTAGTTTAGATAAAACGAGCCATAGTGGATGCTCAGTGATGTCAGGGATTTTTAAATGCCCACTGTCCAATGCAGCAGCTACCAGTCTGACGTGGTTGTTGGCTATTTGAAGTGTGATTAGTGAGAAGGAAGCAATAAATTTCAAATTTTATTTTGCTTCAGTTTAAATAATTGCATGTGGCTGAGAGCTGTTATACTATAGGCTTTATGCTCATATTTAAAAATTGTCAATAATTTGTGTGTGTGAACACACACATGCAATGGCACACATTTGACAGTCAGAGATCATTGTAGGAGTCTGTTTTTTCCTTGTGGGTTCAGGGGAGCAAACTCAGCTCATCTATCTTGACAGCAGGAACATTTACCCACTGAGCCATTTTGCCAGCCCCCATGTCTGAAAATTATCCTGACATAAGTGTGTGTGGTGATATTGTGTCCCCCAATATATTGTGTTCCCTAATAAACTTATCTGGGGTCAGAGAACAGAACAGCCACTAGATAGACACAGAAGCCAGAAAATGGTGGCACACATGCCTTTAATCCTATCACTTGGGAGGCAGAGATCCATCCAGATCTCTGTGAGTTCAAGGCCACACTGGAAACAGCCAGGCATGGTGACACACACCTTTAATCCCAGGAAGTGATGGCAGGAAGCAAAAAGGTATGTAAGGCATGAGGACCCGGAACTAGCGGCTTTTAAGCTTTTAGGCTTTTAGCAGCAGTTCAGCTGAGATCCATTTGGATGTGGACTCAGAGGCTTTCAGTCTGAGGAAACAGGATTGGCNGAGAAGTTGGCTGTGGCTTGTTCTGTTTCTTTNATCTTTCAGAATTCACCCCAATATCTGGCTCCAGGTTTTTTATAAATAAGACCTTCTAAGATTCAGCTTACAAATGTGTTTCCCTTTTGGTTCATTTTTCATACGATGATATACATTATAATGTTAAATGCTCCACCATACTCTTTGTGGCTTTCATATTAACTCTAAAATGCAATAAAATGATAGCATAGGATTGATTTTAAGAGTAAAGGAGCTGGAGAGACCACTCAGTGGTTAAGAACACTGGCTGTTCTTCCAGAACACCTGGGTTTGGGGTTCAATTTTCAGCGTCCACATGGAGACTCACAACCATCTGTAACTCCAGGTCTAAAACTGTAGTTCTAAACACTCACACACATTTTTGTTTTAAAGGAACTTGGGATTGGTGAGGTGGCTCAGGAAGTAAAGGCTGTTTGTCACAACCTGACAATCTACCTTTGATCTAGGAACCCACAGTGGAAGGAAAGAACGGACTCCTGAAAATTGTTCTCTGACTTCTACACCTGGGCCATGGCATGTACACACCTACATTCATAATACGTGCACCATATGTGTGCACACACAGTAATAATAATAAATAAAAAATTCTATACCCTGACATCATTTATATAAATTACCCAGCAGCACCTCTGTATGTAATCAGTCTAGCTTTTGTGAGGATGTACGTACTGTTGTCTGATTATAAAAGTCCTAAACTCTGAACCAATGTTAAAAAGTAATAGTAATAGAAAATAATTGTATTGTTCAAAAACATACATCCAAGGAAATAACTCAGCACATTAGCTGGTATGTCTACCAGAATGAGGAGCTGGTGTGGAATCTTAGGGAGAAGGAGAATCAGAGACTTTGCACAGGCCACATGTGGCGGGATCTGCTTACCTCTTTCTGTGTATCCTGGAGCCACACATTGTTGTAGGCTGAATAGTGTCTTCCCAAATACATCTCTTTCCTGAAATATAAGGTCTTTAGGAGGCCCTTTCAAGTTAACAGAGTTCCTGAAGGTGGAGAACAGTGCACTCCACCTGCACTCATCAGGGAGGCCCTGTGAGCATGGGGAGTCTATGTCTACAAGTCAGGAAAGGAGCCCTCACCAGAAGGCCCTGTGAGAAGAGATGGTGTCTGCAAGCCAGGAAAGGAGCCCTCACCAGAACCCAACTGTGCTGGTGCCCTGACTCCACCTCCAACCTCCAGGAGTCTGAGAAGTGAGTTTCTGTTGTTTAAGTCACCTGGGGAGTGCTATTACAGTGAACCAAGCTGACCCTCAGTGCATGCTATTCCCTGATAATGTGTCTTTTTTGAAGATTGTGTTATGTAAATNGACAGTGGGCTAAATCACCAAAATCACTAAATCACTAAAAATCAAAGCTTGCTTCCTCTTAGAGTAGCAAATTCCAGGTGGGTTAAATATTTAAATGATAGAAAAAAGAATTTAGTGACATTCTGAAAAGAAGACATTGCACAGAATCCTCAGTTCATTAGAAGCAAAAAAAAAATCAAGCTGATAATAAGGTCATGAGTTGTTTTTATAAAGGCACTGCTTTTAAGCAGGATGAAACATCTTTACGTAATGGGCCAAATTGAAAAGTCTCAAGTGAATAACAATAGTTGTCCCTCTACCCAAGGAGAATCACTAAACTCACTGTTCATTTTCACTAAAAGCTCTTGGTAAAATAAGAATGGAAGTGATAACTCCTTAAACAGTAATTGATGTCTACCTCAGATTGAGTCAGTCAGCCCCACACTGGATGGTGAAATATAGGAATACACGGACAAAAGTAAACAAACTTGCTGAGGAGGAATGTTTTTTTTCCTATGTAAAAGTTTTCCCCAGCCAATGACTATATGAAAACACAATGGATAAACATATAAGCAATTAATATAAATGTTTCTTAAAAGGTGAGCTACAAATTAATATGTAAATTCCAACCTGTATAAAAATCATGACCACTAAAATCTATCACTAGTTTTTGTCACATGAAGTTGGAAATAATGGGACTTTTTAGTGACACTGTGAGAAACATCCATCCTTCCTGCTGCCCAGGGGAGGTGCAAACGATGGTAGAGTCTTGGTGGAGTTTCTCAAACACTTTGATTTCACAATCCTGAGCCTGAGAAGTTTTCCCAAAGATGGAATTAGAGCAAGCATCAACTCCAAGCCTATTCCGTTGGTTTTGCTTTTGTTTTTTGAGGTAGGGTCTCACTCCACAGACCAGGCTAGTCTGGAATTCACTATATAGCCCAAGCTTGCCTGGAGCTTGTGATGACACTTCAGCTTTAGCCTCTGGACATGGTATATGCCACCATGCCTAGCTTTAAAATTATTCTTCTTACAGACTTCCCCACACATTGTGAGGGGAACAATAACTGAAAAGAAAAGATTATTTAGCAGATTATTTAGCCATAGTGTATTTGTTAAACATTGTATAAGCAATCAGTAGGGTTATTATAGAAGTGCAGACACATACACTAACTTATTTAGTTCTATAGAACACGTAATCTCTTCCTGTTTGCCAATATTCAATAGATGCACAGAGTTTCATTTTCTAACTCTCGAAGGTTCCAGTGATGATTTCAGTACCCAACTTTAGTTTATGTCATCATAAACTACTGGCTCCATACACTAAAATTTAGTCATGATCTGAGATAAAACTGATCCAAAAATGATGTATGTACTACCATTTAAAAAGTTTCTTTGTGGAACTCATCAGTATGTAAGGTTATATTTGTTAATATATCTATGTTTTCTGCCCCATCTCCTTTCAAACTCAGCTCTATGATGGCAGAAGGATCCAGCTCAGGGACATATTGTCAATATTTGTAAAACTGAGTTTGCTTTTGGACTGATTCCTTTTTTTTATTAATTACATTTTTTCATTTATTTTACATCCTGACAGCAGCTTCCCCCCCCCCCTATCCCCTCCTCCCACCTCCCCGCTACCCCACCAATCCACCACTCCTCCACCTTTGTTCAGAAAGGCATAGGCCTACTGATTCTTAAAAGTTTTTTTATATATTAAGGATCATGAACTTTTATCATCCACATCAGAGATTGTACACTTTGTTTGGCAGCTGACTAAATTATGTATGTTTTAGGCTTTTGGGTCATGCAGTCTCTGTCATGGTTGCATAACTCCGNTAGGAAAGTGTTAGAGACAGGACATACAAGTGGCCTGGGCTGTGTTATAATAAAACTTTATTTGAATGAAGGAAGTGGGCAGGATTTGACTCGGGGCACTACTGGCTAGCCTCTATCCTATATTATACCTTTAAATATTGTTATTTTCTATTTAATTTCTTATTTTACACAGACACTTTAAATTTTTCTGTGATTACTTCCTACTATTACATGTTCTCTTTAGTTTTATTTTCTTTAGAATTTTTCTTACAAGGTCTCTCCCCACCCCAAATAATCTAATTTTTCTATGGAGTGTTAAATGGAACCAAATACATTGAGTTCTCATATTTTGCCTTTTACATTACCTTTCAAGACACAAATTTTATGAGTAAAATGCTATCCTACAAAAANAATAATATCTATAGTTAAAGACCTTCCTGCAAAGTTGTTCATCAGAAGGCATCCTATAATAGACATGCTTAGTATCTGATACTTGAGAATCAGATTTATTGCCAGTAATAGCAAATGATATAAAGCATGGGAAAGCTCTTAAGTTAGATAATGACCACATAGTAACCAACCAACTAAAACCAAATACAAAGTTTTTGCAGCAGGACTCTCATGGTAAGAACCATCCCCTCCCCCACCAAAAAAAAGCACCATTAGATGTCTGGTTCTCAATTACTATTTGCTCCATATGTGAATGAGTGAGTAAATGGGTAAGTGAGGAGTAGGACAGACAGATGTGAATGAGTGAGGAGTGAGTGAATGAGGAGGAGGACAGACAGATGTGAATGAGTGAGTGAGTGAATGAGGAGTAGGACAGACAGATGTGAATGAGTGAGTGAGTGAGAGGAGGAGGACAGACAGATGTGAATGAGTGAGTGAGTGAATGAGGAGGAGGACAGACAGATGTGAATGAGTGAGTGAGTGAATGAGGAGGAGGACAGACAGATGTGAATGAGTGAGTGAGTGAATGAGGAGGAGGACAGACAGATGTGATGACTGACCTTGCTTGTCAACTGTTTAGGGTGATAAACTCACTTGGTCCATGTGGAATTGCCAGAGAAGGTTGTCCCTGATGTGTGTGTCCCTGATGTGTGTGTCTGTGCTGCAGTTGGGGAGACCAACCTTGAGTGTGCACTACATCTTCTAACTCTGTCCAGCACATGGGAGGGAGTTGGAGGAAGCCAGCCACTCACCTGCAGAGTAAGTGCAAGGGCGGATGCCGCCATGCCAACTTTTTGGGNCTTTAACAGGGACTCACCACTGTACAGCTCTCCAGGGACCTGCCAGGCTTTCAGCACCTGACTGGAACTGCTGAANGTCCCAGCTGGGAAACTACCGTGTTCTTTGCCTTGCCAACATGCAGAGCACCATTTCCAGACTGTCTGTCCCTTGTCANACAATAAACACTCACCCCATTGCTTTGTTCCTCTTGAGTTCCCAGCCCAACACAGCAGAGAAACACAGCTTTCTTTTTCAAGTCTAGTACTATACCTAAAACACAAGCTTATAAACCAGGGAAAAGAATCAGACATTTCTTCTGGAACTTTCCCAGAGTCAGGGAACACTTTGTGCTCCAGTGACCGGGTGACATCGAGGCCCGTGCTGGGGCTGACCTCTGCCCCAGCAGCACCTGATCATCTAGAGTTTCCAAATCAGGAAAGCCATGTGAAGTAGAATGAATAATTGGAATAGGGAGGTGAGACTAAGACAACAGCAGAAACAAACAAAAATGGGTTAATGAATGAATAAATGGGCTAGATCCACTAGCGACATAAATCAATCTTGTTAATTTTAGTAAAAACAAAACAAAACAAATGACAACAGCAAAAGTCCCCAGTCTATAAAAGACACATCTAAGGCATAATAGGTTTTGAAAGGTTGAAAGTCAAAGATGGAAAAACAATCTAGCAAGTAAATGCTAAATAAAACTAAGCTGAGGTAATTATATTAAATCAGATAAAATAGGCTTCAAAGTAGAAAACACAGTTAGACACAGGGAAGAAAATTAAAGTGGTAACAGACTGTAGACTCTGTTTCACTGGGAGTGGGTGGAGGCCACACAGCCCACCTTGGCTCGCCTGTCCTAGTCAGAACCCTTCCCAGGGTTAGGGTGACTCTGAGTAAGACCCAAAGAGGCCTAGAAGTGTGGCCTCCTCTGTGAGAGATTTGCTGAGACCAAGTAAATACAGAATCAGCACAGAGGTGGCAGCTGACAGCCTGGGTTTGAATCTTCTGACCTTGAATTCCCTAGCTTCCCTGAACACCCATTTTTCTCACTTAGAGATGGAAAAGAATGACTCTCTCCTGTGTTAGCCCACTCTATATAATGATAACACAATACCTGAGATTGGCTAANTTCATAAAGGAAAAAGTTTTGTTTAGCTCATAGTTATGGAAGAGCCAGGGCCTCTGTCTGGTGATGGCCTTTTTGCTAGAGTCCTGAGCAAGCACAGGGCATTTCATGACAAGAGACAGAGAACATGTGTCTGTGTCCTCCTCCTCGCCATCTTGTAAAGCCACCAGTGTTTGATCATGAGGCTTCACCCCGGTGACCTCATTTGACTCTCANCCCCTCTTAAAGGCCTCATTTCTAAAGCACCATAGTTAGATTAAATTCTCACCATCATAACACTTCATAGCGGGCATTGGATTCCAGCNCATGAGGTCTTGGGAGACGTGATCAAGCCATATCAAAATCATAGCACTCTCAGGATTTCTCTAATGTACTGCACCATCAGGAGGCACAGGGCAGAGGAA
Organism: Neotoma lepida; assembly: GCA_001675575.1. NCBI lineage: Eukaryota > Metazoa > Chordata > Mammalia > Rodentia > Cricetidae > Neotoma > Neotoma lepida. Next base: position 171,641 of record LZPO01075986.1, on the reverse strand, counting down.
ATGAGGTCAGATGAGCCTGGCTGGAATCTCCAGCCTTCCACATATTAATTATGTGGCTTTGACTGGTTATATCTCATGGATCTGAGGATTAATTTTGTGTCTTGTAAAGTGGAATGAATGCCACAACCTCAGAGGTAAGTGATGAGACTTGAGATAGCCTTGATTATATCATAGTAAAAATACATTACAGGGAGCTGGGGTTGTTAGGTGTAACTGTGGGCTGGAAACAATCACACTGTAATCAAACACATGGACAGCAATGGTACATCAAAGACAACGATTGCTGTCGTGACTACGTACGGGCTAGTTTTATGTCCATTTGATGCAATTTAGAGTCATCTGAAAGGAGGGAACTTCAAATGAAAAATGCTTCCATAAGTATTGGCTCTAGGGCATTTTCCTAATTAGTGATTAGCTCAGCCCACTATGGGTGGGGTCCATCCCTGGGCTGGTGGTCCTGAGTTCTATAAGAATTCAGGCTGAGCAAGCAATGAGGAGCAATCCAGTAAGCAACATGCCTCCATGGCCTCTGCATCAGCTCCTGTCTCCAGGTTCCTGTCTTGCTTGAGTTTCTGCCCTGACTTCCTTCAATGATGGACTAAGATGTGGAAGTGTAAGCCAAATAAACCCGTTCCTCCCCAACTTGCTTTTGGTCATGGTGTTTCATTACAGCAATAGAAACTCTAACCATGACAGGCCACTAGCCTTGCCTCCTAGGGAAAGCANGGAGGAGACTATCCACAGGTCTACTGGGTCAAAGTTCACTGACTCTCAACCCTCGACTTTCCTACATTTATTTATTCAGTACTTTCTAATCACAAAGTAAGAGGAAGCCTGGTTTGATTTGAGTCCCAAAGAGGAATACCAGGAAAGGATTGTCATTCCCACNTACCTGAGGAGCTGAGGGACCTCACCTCAGAAGAAGAAGAGGAGCAGAAGCGATCTGGGAATGGACTTCCCAAAGGTTTGTTGTTTTCATGCACTACAACGGCCACCATCACAGCCAAGCATGAGCTGCTTAAGGCACCACAGGCCAGCGGGTGCCCANAGTTTCCAGATGGAAGAAGACAAGCAGAAAGAAAGATTTCCTGTCTGATGGCTCTTAGATGTGAGAGCAGACAAAGGAAATGGCAAAAGGAATTATGTAAGATGACAGCAACAGAATCTGAAGTTGTTGGTGGGACATTGAGATGCCTCAGCGGGGAAAGGCTCTTGCTGCCAAGCCTGAGGCCCTGAGTTTGGTCCCTGGGACCTTCCTGGTATAGGGAGAGAATGAATTCCTGCAAGTTGCTCTCTGACCTCCACATGTGAGCTCTCATCACACACACACACACACACACACACACACACACACTTGCACAAACTAAACAAATAAATGTAATTTTAAAAGAACAACTATTTTTATAAGTAAAATATTTTAAGACATATACATATATGTATATCTTTTAAAAAAATTTCCCATGGCTTCTGCAGAACTGAGAAATATTTAAAAATTAACTGAGAATAAAGAACAAGTCAATGATTTGTTAGAAATATTCTAACAAAATTTTTCCCTAAAGTGTTTATTGTTGATAAAACACTAAAGGTCAGAATATACTGTATGAAAAAAAATCTATTTTCAATGTAAAAAATAAAACAATAAAAAANAAAAATAATCCTAACCACTTGGTTCTGAGCCTTTTCTAGTGTTTTGATCTCAGAAAATGTAGCTTTCCCAGAAGACTGTTCAGTAACTAAGACCAGAGATACCACACNTGACCTGTTGGTACTTGAGGTCTCTACTTCACTCCAAAATCTATCATTCAGTGTATCACCTTTGGACAGTCACTTTTTCTACCTGGCCTCAGTTTCCACAATTGTGTCACAAGAGAGAGGTTGGACAAGTCCCTTCCATCGGTAAGCAGAGAAGCCTGAGGTTTTGGGGTGAGTTGTCATCAACACCCACTAGGGGACAGTATTTACATAGTGCAGNGTAAGTGCCAGGGTGCATAAATGAGTGCATGCTGTTACCATGGGTCTCTCACTCCATCTCTGCGAGTGGACAGTGGATACTATCAGCAGATGGAGGACACAGCCCAGCACAATATGGCAGGCAGTCCTGTCCAACCGGCAGCTTTCTAAGCCTCAAGAGTCCAGGCCCAGAAGCATTTCTGATGCCATCTGAGGCTTCTCCAGAGTCCTCCTGCCACCGTGGCCTGGGAAGTGACAGAAAGCTTTCTGACTAGTTTAATGCTTTTGAGGGAAAATAGAGTACGTTCTGCTCCATTACTGATGATTTTCTTTTTCCTTTCTGTGTACAAAGACGTCTGTACCACTTTTCCCTTTGAGTTTGGCGATTGCCCTCATTGGTAGAGGAATCCTAGATGCTAGATGCAACAGTTGGCAGCCAGCCATGGGAAGCCATCACAGGCCCAGTGTTGCTAGTGAAAGAAGTCTAGATTCCCCGTGCATACCAAAGATCAAGTACAGCCCAAATTCCAGGGTCTCCAGGCTGAGGAGATGTGGAGGATCGTGATTAATGGAGAGTCAGAATAGCTTGGAGACCACATTCACTGTGCTTGTCTCAACCCAGNTTCTCATGTCCTCCCACCAAAAATAATCACAAGATCCTGAGACTGTAGAATATCTTCCCTGGTAGGACCCCTGATGGCTGTGAAGTCGTTGAGGGCAAGGCATTGAATNTACTCTTCCCCCAACACTGGGACAAGCTGCTACAGTGTGTGCACACCCAGGAGACAGGTTTCTGTCCTCAGCGGTTTTCAGGAAGAGGAGAAAGCCAGAACACGAACACAGTCACTCCGTGATCTGTGTAGGATTGGTTTAACAATTTCTCCACAGAGCAAAGCCTGTGCATACCTAAGTTCCTTTGTTAAATGGCACAGAATTCACATTGAACCTATGGAATAGGTTTCCCGTACACTTCCAGACATCTCTAAATGACCTACAATACACAGTGCAAGCGAGGGTCTGTGCAAATAGCTGTGCTGTATTATTTAGGGGATGATGGCAAACAAGTCTTTATGTGCGCCATATAAATATGTGGATATGGTCTAAGTATTTCCAATCTGTGATTGGTTGAATTTACAGGTACAGAACCTGAGCAAATGCGGAACAGATATATTGCTAAATAACAATGAGAATGTTGGGAACCCTAGGAGAGAACAAACCAAGGGCTATGGGAGGAGACCAGTGGTGACTGAGGTAGACATCCTATGACTCTCCTGGGACCTGGGTGACCTAGAAGTGGAGAGATGATTTTCCGACAAACTGAAGGCAAGACAATGACAGGCAAGGATCTCAGAAGAACTGTACAGATTGGGGCANGACAAGCAGGGTATGTTTGGACAAAGGAATGATACAGCGAGGCTAAAGCATGGGAGGGTGGCAATGAGGGATAGAGAGACACTCCCAACCCCTGCCAGCAGTGTGAGGACAATCCACAGGCTGCACTTAGTTCATTATTGCCTTGGGTTCTAGTGTTAGAAATAACATGACTGGTGGGCATTTCCTTGCAGTATTTATGAATATATAATTTGCATGCCCCACGTTTTCTCAGGCACTGTGCAACAAAATGCAAAATGTCTCCATCTGTGACCACACGTCCTCTCTTCAATGAATTTCTTTGGGAGGAGCCTGCACAGACACTGACCGTCACAGAATTGTTGTTGGTAGTTAAAGATTAGAAATATTTACATCTGGNGAGACAGCTGAGTCAGTGAAGTGCCTGCTGCAGAAACATGAGTACCTGAGTTCAGGTCCCCAGCACCCATATACAAGTTGGACACAGTCAAGCGTGCATGTAACCCTAGGGCCGAGGGGGCAGAGGCAGGGGAATCCCCAGAGTTAGCTGGCCAGCCAGTCTAGTCAATTATTGAGCTCTGGGTTCAGTGAGAGACCCTGTCTCAAAAGATAAGATGGCGAGTGACAGGAGAAGACATCGGTGTCAACCTCTGCCCTCCACATACACAGGTACACACATGGATATATACACACTATACTATACACATGCAACACACACACAATTAGAAATATTCTATGTGTATTTCAGAAAGGAATTTAAATAGTCATCTGTAGGAACCATTAATTATAATAGTNAGAATCATCATGTGGCCAGAAGTTTCACTCATGTGGTAAAAAGTCGTGTTCACTGCAACAGGCAACTTGTGAATGGTAATAAAACTTGTCTACATGTATGAGTGAATGAGAATATGTCCCACCAAGAGCTGTCTGAAAGGGTNTTCACCAAAATGGTAACAGATGCATCTGGTGTTCTAAAGCATACTGTGTGTGGCATGCTTGCTTTTATACATTGTCTTAATCCTTCACAGCAAATGTGTTAGTTTTCCAGAAACTTCTGGGTCAATGTATCAGGCAGGGAATTAGCTTGTATGAAGAAGGAGGCAGAAGGCTGCGAAGTGGCTCTAAGGGCTGNGATCTGGGAGGGAGCCATTCCAAATTTGAGGGCTACCTGCTGACAGAATCCTTGCTTGGTGTTAAGGCCNTTTGGCTTGATGAGATGAGATCTCCCCACATTCTAGAGTACACCCTAGTTCATAGAAAGTTCACCAAGAAAACAAGCAAGCAAACAAACAAACACAGTAACATCCAAAATAGCATTTGGTGAAATTCCCCGCGCACTTGGGGGAGTGACGTTGACACATAGGAGGAATCTGCCAGGGGGAGGTCAGGATGCCCCGTCCTGGAACTGATTCTTGGCTTCCTGTGNGTNCCAGGAATGTCATCTAATGGTGAGTAGAGAGGGCTTTATTTTACATGGCCAGCTAGGGGAAGAGAGAGTTGTACACCAANTCACTGCCTTGGAAAAAATATCCAGAAAGAAAACTGAGGAGTTAGAGTTCTTTTCCCCCTACACCAGACCAAATTTGAACTTGATCTGACTAATCCCCCAAACAAACAGAACCAAACCCACGTTGGTAAGTTCCCAAGTGTGGCCTCTCCATGCCTCCAGCGTGGTATGTTTGTCTCCACACCCTCTTAGCTCTTCGGAGCTTTCCAGAC
>LZPO01075986.1:143312-154354 GCA_001675575.1 Neotoma lepida | reverse complement strand
GAGTAAGTTCAAGGCCAGCATGAGCTCTGTGAAACCTGCTACAGACAAACAAACTAAATAAACTGATAGGAGAAAGTTCCAGAGCTGTTGATTCAGTGTCTGAAGATCTTCCCAAAGTCATGTGTGTACAGGGTCTGGTCCTGAGGAGAAGCCCCTGCCCATGCTGGATTACNGCCCTGATAGTCTNTAATAAATTNTGAACAAAGGGTAGTGTATCACCATAGGGTTCTGCAAATTGTCTGACCCACTCTGCCCACACAAATGGGAAAAGTAGAGATGGATCTCAAACCCACTGCCTGACTCCAACCCTGTCTGGTCACTTCTCAAATCTGTGTTCCTCACACATCTTCAACCTGTACAGGATTGGATTGAGAGATTTGTCTCCCTCTCCAGGTCTGTCTTCATGCGGATGGTATATGTGGGGAAACAGATANAANCATGTGCAAGGCACCAAATCCATGTGACTCATATAAAAGATGCAAGATTTCAATGAGTGAGCACCCAAGCCCCACCAAAAGATGTTGTTAAATCACATGATCTAAAAAGTCCAGAGAAGATGGCTTACATCTGGGTAGCATGCTGACTTCTGTTGCCCTGCATCCTTCTTGTAGTATCCCTTCAAGCCAATACCACAACCTTAAGTTCCAAGTGAAGAAACCAAGGCTCAGAAAGAGTTAAATTATATGCAAAAGAGAGACATCAGGCCAAGCTGCAGTTCCTATTCTATTCTTTCTTTTTCAGGTCTCTGAACATCTATATTTACAAGCCATCCCAGGAATGGAATATAATTACTTCCAGGTATGCATTCTCACACAGACATTTGCCAGCAAACAGTTAAAGCAGAAAGTGTGCCATTTCCTTCTCCTCTTCCTTTTTGGGGTGGATGATGTGGCTTTGGGTCCCACGAGTGTCTCTGGGAAAGCCTAGACCCAAAAAGCTATATTCGGATTCTAGAGGAGAGTTTAGGTGAGGACCTCCATAAAACTTAAGTAGAATCAGGCATTGCTTCTGGAAAACACCCGCTCTGATGTAGTTGCGATTTACAGTCTANAGCACNGCCTCAGCAACAGCAAGCATTGAGCAGCTACCCCCAGATTCATGGCGAGGATTTTAGGCCCATCAATCACCAGGGGAAAAATATTTCAATAAAGTCCTTTTGATAGACTGGAGCAAGGCTAGGCTGCACTTGAGAAGTCTATAATCCAGAAGCCACAGCCTGCCAACCTGCGAAAAGCAAACTCTAGGTGCCAGATACGACAGCTGCTTTCTGCCTGAGGTGGTGAGAGGTTCGCCAGGAACGCTGAGCCTTGGAGGGCAGCCACCGTGATGGGTTCTGGCTTTACCTCTTACCTGAAGTAAGTTACCTCCCTCTGGCAGCANGCGTTGGTTTCTTTCACTAAAACAATCCTGAGAACACTACCTTCCTGCTTTTGCCACAGGGACAAAGGAACAGTAATAGCATGAAAGCACAGCATAAATGCTCGAGTCTAAACGCCCAGAGAATAAGTTGTAATAACTCCATGCAGTNGGACTGCATTTGTGTTTACAGAGCCTAAAGGTGACCACATATTTATTGCAGGAATACCTTCAAGAAAACTACAGACTATGGGGAAGGAGCCCCCATACCTCAACCTGAGTGGGAAGGAGACAGTACAGTTCAGAAGAGGTAGTGGAGAGGGTTGGTTGAAAAGCCTAGTTACGAGGTTAGGAATGGGTAATGATACTTACAAGGNGATGNCAAACTGCCCTTTGTTTTTCAGCCATCTGGAAGGTTCTCTGACAGAACATGAAGAAAGCGAGAGCTGTAGGAGAGACATTAGACAGAAGAACACAACTGGTGCCAAACTTAGGCATGAGAAGAACCAAGGTCAATCCCTGGACTCACCTCATTAGCTCCTCCTACCCCCTCCTGCCAGGGCCTCCCATGAATGGAGCCAACTGGAAGCCAGGGTAATAGGCCTTAGTGATGTGGTTTCTCTGGGTATAAGTGGGCAGATAGAAGAATGGAAAACTCAGGAATGGGGCTACATGGGGAATGTAGACACATGAGGCCAGACAGTGATAATGCTGGCAGGGATTCCAAGGCTGGCTGATGTTCAACTTACCTGGGGATCAAGGCACATACCACCCCACAAACATGCACTCACACTGCACTCACATGCACACTCATGCATGTGTGTTCATGTGTGCGCGCACACACAAACCACACACACACACACACACACACACACACACACGCTAGTTTAGGAGATCTGGTTTGAAGTTCTCAGGTCAATCTTGGTGGACATATATATTAGGGAACCACAGAGCGACATTCTTAGAGAACGATTCTATTGGAGGCACATGGAAGCTCTGCAGCAACACCTGTGATATGGAGATGGAACTCCTGATGTGTTTGTCTGACTGCCTCTAACCTAGATTGAAGGAGTCATCACTTAAGTGATGNGCCCATTTTATAGACTGGCAGGGTAAGGACAGTGGCAACTGCATTANGGATTTTGTGGGCTCTAGGTACTGGCTTTCATAGGCTTCTTCTTCCATTCAATATTAAAAATTATACCAGTATAAAGGTGAGTGCCATATTCTAAATACCAATATCTAAAGCATTTTCTTTTTATTCTTCAGATTTTTAAGAAAATGTTACAGTTCTTTAAACATATCCCAGGTCTTAAGCCTCGTGCCTGATCTGTGTCATGGAGAGGTTGACACTAAGTAGTGAGGGTTGTGTTTCGAAACCCACAGTTAGTGACTAAATTCAGCTGCCAGGGTTTAGAGCTGGGAATTTCAAGCTTTGATGCAGCTTGAGCTAAAGAGTGTGACCCTCAAATTATCATCCTCAGCTTTCAACTGCAAAAATTAATTCAAGAGTCTGGAGATGGGGGCCAGGCAAGGGACACTACCAGTTCCAGGCTGAGAACTAAGTTCAAACCCTGGGCTCTCTGCTTGGTCCTTAGCTGTTGCTCACTCCAGGGAGGGAGCACGGAGGAGACTATCATGCCGACTCTTTGATGATCCTTCCCCTTTAAACAAACAAGTTCTCAGGGAGGGAGAGAGCCAATGTGTAGAACAGTGTTGACCTGTATTTAAGAGGAAAACATAGAACAATCTCTCTTCAATGAGATTGTGAAGGCCAGCTTTTAATAAGAGAAAATATATAAATAAAATCCTGGGAAGCTAACAGTATGTATTTATACAGTTATAACATAAATCTATTCTGCATGTCAAAAAGCCACCCAAACAGTCCTAGTTATCAGTACATCAACTGTGCTTATATCCCCAGTAATGTTACATGCCATTGCATGACACTCCATTATAGTGACAGGATCTTTTTTACATGTTTCCCTGACATTTAAAGGAACACTCCTTTGAAAAAAAAAACACCTCAAAAACAAAACTCCCAAACCACAGTAACAACAAAACAAAAACAAAAACAAAACAAAACAAAAATCCACAGCTATTCAGCTCCAGGACTCCCGGAGCCAGGTTTGGGTTCTGCTTCGTCTATGATTCAATGTCTGTCTTTATCTCCCTCTCACCTAGCTGTAGCCTCTGACTTTCTACCTCTTCAGGCCAGGCACACTCCTGTTCCAAAGCCTTTGCATTTATGGTTTTTTTTTTTGCTCTCACATTCTCAGAGAGGGCTTCCTGCTTCTCCCAATGCTCCATATAAAACATCACCCTGCCCCCACACCCACTTCTCTATCCATCCTGNGGGGTTCATTCCCACTCTTTAGTTGGAATTTTTCTTTGCTCTCACATTCTCAGAGAGGGCTTCCTGCTTCTCCCAATGCTCCATATAAAACATCACCCTGCCCCTACACCCACTTCTCTATCCATCCTGATTTACTTTTCTTCACAACCCAATGTTTCTAAATGAATTCTTCCCATCTCTGTTTAAACACAGTGACCACAATGGCTCACACCAAAGTGAATGTGAGACACTTCTCCACCATCTGAGAATCTTAGAATTTCAGAAGATGGTGACTCAGCTATATCAAGAATACACAGAGGTGTCAGAGAGGTTTGAGACAAAGCCTTCCTCCCTTTAGGAAACGTAGACAGCGATGCTCTGAATTTCCCTGCCTTAGTCTCAGTGCAATGATGGAGGAACCCGTGAGCACCCTACAGTCTAGAAGATGGGTAAGAGATGTATATGTACTAAGCCTGAAAAACACAAGGAGGTTCCCAATCAGCAGGAGACAGTCTTCCTGAATGTCATGTCACAGGACAAATGGTACAACTGAGGCATAGATGGAGATGGTGAAGAGAGCAGCAGCCACATAGAGCTTTGCTAAAGAAAAATAACTGGACAGTAATGAGTGCACAGGGGAGTGGATGAGTGGGACGNGGGGGGCAGCTGGGGCCACCACCCAGCTGTGTTCAGTAAGAGTGTGTTGTTGCTCTCCAATCTCTGCAGGCCAGTACCCGAAGTTGGGAGGCTAGGGGTCCACATCAGGAAGGAGAAGAGAAGTGGTCCACCCCTCCTGCAGTTCATCTGTACAAAGCTTGCTGTATCTGTGTGGGGCCTCTGAAAAGGCTGGAGTCTGACCNGACTTCATTTTTGTTCTTATGTAAGAGCAGTGGGCCCAGCTACAAAATTGAGATTGTATTTGTGGTCATGAGAAATCACATGACCTTCATCAATGCCTTTCTGGTTTGTTTGTTTGACTNCAGCTGAATGTGAGTAGAAAGANCTGGATCTTGTTGAATCTGTGAGGGCAGAGCTGTTGTTCCGCTCTCACAAGCACAGACACTGTACACGCACGATTGCTGCACATTGGTTCTCTGTCCTCTCTGGGAGCATCANATTCCACAGGAGAAGGGATCTGGCCATCTTGCTCCCTGTTCTGTGTCTATCGCCTGGAAAAGAAGCACCTGGCACCAGAAGGGTACAAACTCATCAAACTTTTCTGAAAAAAATACATGACATTGTTCTATGTACTGCTTACCCTGATCTATCTGCAGTGCACGTGTCAACAAATGTGTGGAACCCAAGGTTTGAGGAACAAAGTAAATGATTATGGACAAAAATCCCATTTCAATTTAATAAATATGTATTGAATACTTATTATGAAGCAAGAGTTGCTAAGGACAGAAAGATTTTGANTCACTTCTAGTAAAGGAGAGGAAACTGGGTAAATGTAAATTTAGTGTAAACTTAAAATTGTAGGTTTTTGTTTGTTTGTTTCTTTTGTTCTTTTTTTCTTTTTTTATGCTGCTGATTAAACCCAGGGCTTCACATACACACAAGGCTAGCTTTCTTCCACTAAGTCATGCCCTATTTCCCAAAGTGTTGAGAGTTTTCAGTGGGCTCACAGTGCATAAAAGGCCTGTGCACTTAACTACAGCAGTAGCTGTTTCAAGTCTTTGAGCTGTGACCTTGGAAGATGCAGAGAAATAAGCACACACACACACACACACACACACTCACTCACAAAACAAGAGAGAGAAGAAATAAAAAGCAAAATCCACGCTGGCTCTTTTATAACCATATTCACGTGTGCATTGCAAATATGGCAATGAAGTAGAAATCTCTGTGGAGGAACGGAAATCAGTCAGCGTGTTCTGGCACAAAACCATCGCCCCCTTTTCCAGCTATGCCAGGTGGAGTAGCTAAACCAAAATTACACAAAATAATTTTTTCNTCCTCAAATGTCATGTTTGAGTCTGTAGAGTCATAATTGAAAAATAAATGGCATAATAAATATATTTTTTGAACTGTAGAGTTATTTAAATAGAATANCTTCCAAATCATCCAGTTTAAATCATGGACAGTAGCACCGTTGATGAACTGTTGTTTTAAAGGCTATGGAATCACTAAATAATTTGAACATTTTCATATTGAAAAAAATTCTGATTGGGCCAAAATGTGAGCAGATTGATTTTTAAGGTAAGTTGTCTTCATGTAAATAAACATAATTAATAAGCACAGCTATTAAAGACACATAGATTACTGCATCATCTAGACTGTCCCTCGTGTGTTNTTGAGAGAGCAGAAATAGGTCCCAAGGCAGTAGCTACACCATGGATGAGAACAGTGTTTTCCAGTGTTGTCACCTGTGCTGCACATTCAGAAGCACACCAGTGACACAGCACACACGCACACACACATATACCACACACACACATACACCACACACACACACAGGCACACACACACATATACCACACACATACACATACACCACGCACACACACAGGCACACACACACACACACACACACACACACATACGCATGCACGCACACACGGCATATGGATGATGTCACAGTGTCCTAACTTTTTTAAAACTTATTTTACTTTCTTTAATTTAACAAGGGTTTTGTGGAACACCAATTGCTGCCCCTCTTTCCTTCTCTTTTAATGTGGACCACAATGTCAGAATAGATATCNGGGTATGCTATTGTAAGGAGACAGGCAGTGACCACCTACTGAAATCCTCCACACCATGTCCTCAGCAATCTGCAGGACATAAAATAGATAAGAGGCCACAGCCGTCGTGCAGTTATGGAGTTCAGGCCGTTTTTGTAGAAGGCAGTGCGTCAGGGAAGGGTGAAAATAACGTGNCCCGACTGGAAAGCGATGGTGGCCAGTATTCAATTTCTGTTGTTTGTTTTTAGACAGAGTCTCATGCTGTAGTAGCCTAGGATGGCTTAGAATTCACTGTGTAACCCAGGATAACCTCAAACTCATAGTGTTCCTCCTGCCTCAATGTCTGGAATGTTGAGATTAAATGCATGAATGGCTTTGTCTGGCTCTAAGTATACATNCAATGTTTTTTGTGATGGTGGGTTATTGTGCAAGCTAGGAGCCAAAACTATCTGTTGTTATCAATAGTTTTGTACCTTTATATATTTTTAGAGANCATTTATTTGTTTATGAGTATGTGTGTCTGTATACACGTGTGTGTACCTGTGTGTGCAGGAACACATGCCTATGTGCATGCATGAGGAGGTCAGAGGAGAGCATCAAGTGTCTTGCTCCATCACTTTTTGCCTTGTTCTCTTGAGACAGGGTGTATTAGTCAGGGATTTCCAAAGGAACATAACTGATAGAATATATCATATACATATATATATATATACATATATTTGTATGATTTATTAGAGTAGCTTACAAGCTGTGGTCTGGGTAATCCAACCGTGGCTGTTTCACAATAGGAAGACCAAAGATCTGCCAGCTGTCCAATAGACTGGATGTCTCAGCAGTTTCAGAAGGATTCTGGAGTCCCATAAAACTCCTAGAGAGGCTACATTGGGATCCTAAAGAACTATGTTCTTACATTAGTGAAGGGCTGTGTCAGCAACAGAGTAGATAAACTTACCACTGAGAATGTGGACTAGCAGGCAAAAAGCAAAATCTTCCGTCTTCCCTGTACTTTGATGTGGGTTCAACAGGAAGGTGTGGTCCAGATTTAGGGTGGGCCTCCCCACCTCAAATAATCCAATCAAGAAAGTTCCTCACAGGTGTGCCAGCTGCTTGAATTTTACTTGATTCCAGATGTAATCAAGTTGACAGCCAGGATTAGCCATCACACAGGGCCTCTCAGTGAACTTCAAGCTCACCATTTTGACTACACTGGCTGGTCAGCAACGTTCTGGGGTCCAACTCTTTCTNTTCCCCAGCACTGGGGTTGATGGCCACATCTGGCTTTTACATGGGTGCGGGAAAGAACTCACTCAGGTCCTCACATCTACACAAGTGCTCTTATCCACTGAACCATTGCTCTGAAGGAGCCAAAACTATTAATCAGTGCTGGGGAATGTCTTTCTGTACGCTGTGAATATATGTTGTTCCCATTGGTTAATAAATAAGCTGCTTTGGCCTATGGCAAGGCAGCTTAGGGGCAGGTGGAAAATCTGAGAGGGACAGGAAAGAGAAAGGCGGTGTCTTGAAAGACACTCACTAGCTGCTACCAAAGGAACAACAATATGCCAGCAGACTGGTAAGCCATGGAACACTTGGCAAAACATAGATTAAGAATTATGGGTTAATTTAAGTGTAAGAGCTAGACAGTAATATGCCTGACCTAATGGTCAAGCAGTTGTAATTACTATAAGCTTCTGAGTGATTATTTTATAAGCAGTCATAGGACGGCAGGGCCGGGCGGAACTGGAGAAAACTTCTGGCTACAAATCAATTCTTCTCTTTCTAGAGATGTCACAATATTATATTTAATCTGCCCTTAGCATATACACAGAACCACAGTCTGAAGACCCACACCAGAATACAGACAGAGGTTATCTGTTTCCATTTTCAAAAATTAAAATGTAATTTTGGTAATATAAAACGTCTGCAGTCATTTTGTTCATTTATCTATTTTTGAACTTGATAACAATGTTTAAGCAGAATTCATCTTGTCCAACCAATCTTTACTCTTGTAAGCTTTTCTAAGCAGCCCTGGACAAGGTTGTGTCATCCAGAGAGGTTTTATGGAATACCTTAAATAGTCACTGATGATTTTTCTGACAGAAGCAGATCTTTCATCCTGGGAATCAAGGAAGAGTTCCTGCTCACTAGCAAGAGGGGACATTTGCACTTCCTCCCTATTTGTAGACTATTCCATGTATCACCACGAAATCACAGTGGTGCTTCTGAGATCTNTGGCAACTGTTTTCCTTTGACCCAGTTTCGNTAGGAGGAAGATCTCACTAAAGAAGGATTTAAGAAAACAGATTTCATGCTGTGCCCTGCAACTTACATATGGCTTTCCCAAGGAGCCTTTCCTCCCTGGACCAGAAAGACCAGCCAATGCCACACAGACCCTGGCACTCCCGGTATCTTCTTTATATGGTCACCAGGACTGCAGTGGCATGTTTAATAGCTGTCTTCCAGAGAGTAGGACTAGTGTCCCTGTGGCTCCCAGCATTCTCTCCAGTTCTGGCTCTTGTCTAACCAACAGTAATGTTCACTAAAGGAATGTCACGCAAACAGCAAGTGTGTCTAAAGATGGCTATATATGTAAGTGAAGGATGAGAAGTCCTTTGAAAACNTTCCTTTCCCCTCTGATAAAGACCTTGCTTTCTACTGAATTCTAGAGAAATAGAGCTTTCCAGTTTCCCTTCTGAGGACCACAGCAGTGTAGAAAGCCATTTATAAACAGCAGGTCTCTGCCCAATAGAAATGCGCTTCTGGCACCTGGCGACAGCTGCCTCTGAGAGGTGTGTGGCTTCTCAGGTGCACTGGATTCCTGCTCTGTCAGAGATTTGTAGTCCCAGCAAAGATTCGACAACACTCTCACCTACCAGATGACTCTTGATTCAAAATTCAGTGAATGTTTCTATCAATGATTTTCTCAACTGGAGGCCACTCGGGAAAGCTTGCGTTTGTTTTTAAATCATCATTCTGATTATCAGTGCAAGAGTCAGGATTCACACAGGCACTGGTACTGTCGAGCTGTTTCCTTGCATTTCTGGAGAAAAAAATAATACGTAAACAATTGTAGCATTGAGTGACAGCAAACCAGAAACCAGATACAAAGAAAAAGAAGAAAAAAATCAATTTAATGTACTTAAATATTTAAGATATTCATATGCAAGAACCTCAATATTCTTTTAAGTGTGCACATCATACATATATGTATATGTTGCATATGTGTTCACATAAAACAATTCACATGTTCTGCATTGTCAACAAAGCACAAAATGATTCTATCATCTATACTGGTATTAAAATNATGAAAATTAATATTACCAAAATTATATTCACATTATTTAAAGTTATAATGACCTACTACCTGGTGGTTTATGAACTTCAGTCCCGCATGTGTACACGGGGCCAGAGGCACTGGACTCCCCTGGAGCTGGAGTTTTAGGCAGCAGTCCTCCATATTAACTTTTGAAACCAGTGCATTGACTTTTCTAGCTAGCCAGATGTGTTGCTCAGCCAACANGAAGCATGAAATTTGATNCAATTTCTAAAGCAAAATACTTTAAACTCATGGACAAAAACATGCACTCTGATAATTCTGTCTCATCTCATGTGCCATGATGAAAACGTACATTTGAAGAATGTGAAGTTTTACATAGAATTGGTGATGTGCCGGATGTGACTCACGACAGTAGCCTGTGTGCATTTCTTCCCAGCAACATCACCCACGTTTACAGGATTTACATCACGGCCCTGGCAGGTTCTACAAATCCAGGCATGCTTTTGGAAAGGTTTTTAATGTGCACGCCAGCAAGGATGTGTGACTGTGATTGAGCCCTGAGTGTGGGGCTGCATGCTTTGCAGCAAACCTCATTTCACACGACCTTATCANAGGGGATCTATTCACAGAAACACTTACTGGGCCACAGCTAAGTGAAGAGACTGTAAGTCTCACTTCCTGCCTGAGTCAGGCTGATCTCAGGAGGCAAAAGGCAAACTGCCATGCTTCTTTTTACCAATTGCAATTCTTTTGGCCAGGCTTCTTAAAGTAAATCTTTTCTTTTTATCCAAAGGATCCTCTGTAGTCATTTTGACGTGAAAGTTTAAAAAGCACTGAAAGATTTTTTCAAAACTTTCAAGTATCTTTGAACTCTGGTAAAATAATCTTGTAACATGGCAGGTGCCAATACATCCCTGGTGGGCATCACCTGTGTCCCTATCTGTCCTGATCATAGGAATCTCTCAGCTCAATGGACTGACATGAGTGCATGGGATTGAACTATTAAAATAGCAGAGGTGTGCCTCACCATTGTACAAGTTAATTTTGGCAATCATGTGCTCATCTCAATTTGTGGATTATCATTATTAGTAAGTTTCAATATTCAATGATTTAGGATTCAGTTTTTGTCATTACTGTGTATTAAATCCACCAACTTCTAGGGCTGGAGAGATGGCTCAGTGGATAAAGTGCTTGCTGTACAAGTGGGAGGGCAGGAGTTTGGATCCCTAGGACTTGCATAAAGCTAAGAAAGTGTGGTGTCCATCTTCAGTTCCAGAACCNATAAAGCAGAGATGGGGGAATCCCTGGTAAGATGGCTAGCTAGACTAGTCTGAATTAGTGAGCCCTGGTTTCAGGGAGAGACTCTATCAAATAAAGTGGAGAGTAATCGAGA
>LZPO01075986.1:119246-143226 GCA_001675575.1 Neotoma lepida | reverse complement strand
ACACACACACACACAAATACACACATACACACAGTCAGTCAACCAACCAATGACTACTCCTAGAAAACTGAGAATATTTCTGGGAAAATAAAAAAAGAGAATTAAACAATCAGAATGCATGACCATAGAAGTGAGGGGAAAAGTCATTGACTTCATCTCCAAAGGAGAGCAGGCTAGTGACCACAGGGCTGTGGGTGGGAGTGGAGAAACAGAGAGGACTGGACAGACTTNCTTCTCCAGGGTGGGACTCAGGACTAAGCCAGTGCTGCAGNGCTGGTGGACAGAGTGAGGAGAGGGAATGACCACAACACAGCTGGATCCTCTCTTCTAGGCCCACTGTGGTGTTTAATGCCCAGCTGATCTCACTCCAGTAACTCACAGTGCACAGCTACTGGAAGCCTGTAGTTTTTATGTGTCCNACTGATCCCTAATCCAACATCTCAGCTCAAGCTTCCCCCCTTGTCTAGGAAGCTGTATTTCTGCCATCCATCTAATATAAGTGAGAGTGATTCCACATCCCCATATAACTTCTTTTTGTCTTGTGACTCTTTCCCTGTTTCTCAGTATATTTGTGGCTTTGTGGAAGGGATGCTCTGGCTGGGAACAGGTCATTGTACTTTAAAAGCAGTGATGTTGTAGAAACTCAGATAGCAGTGTTCTCCAAAGAAGAGCACACAAAGACTCAGTTTTCTTTAGGGGGCTGGCCACTGGGAGTATGGCCATGCTCCAGTGAGTATATGGACAACACAAATTGGACTTTTCTTGGGGAGGGAGGTGATGAGGGTGGGAAGCAGATATGGAAGGACTGGGAAGTGAGTGTGATGGGGGTGTATAATGTGACATTCCCCAAGAATAAATGAGAATATTATTTAAAGAAGAAGAAGAGGAGGAGGAGGAGGAGGAGGAGGAACATACAAACCAAACCACTAGATGTACATGTGAGTTTACTTCTACAGAGGGATTGGTGCTGTGGCCCTAATCAGAGCTCATCTTGGTGAATGAGATGTGAGCTTCCCCTTTCATGAGCCATGCTTGTTCCTTATCTGCATGCCTCATAAGAGTCAGGTGGTAGTGCCACATGCTTTTAATCCCAGCACTTGGGAGGCAGAGGCAGGATTAAAAGCATGTGGCACCACCACCTGACTCTTCTGAGCATCTTTTAAAGCCATCTGTCCATTTTTTAATCCCAGCACTTGGGAGGCAGAGGCAGGCAGATCTCTGAGTTCCTGAGTTTGAGGCCAGCCTGGTCTACAGAGTGAGCTCCAAGACAGCCAGGGCCACACAGAGAAACCTTGTATAAGACAAAACAAAACAAACAAACAAAAAAGATGCTCAGAAGGGCATCTTGATTCAAAATTTTACCAGATTATATATACAAGAGATAAATAACAACAAAGCTTACATAGAAATCCCCCTGTCCTCAGATGAGCTGTAGCCAATCTCACAGGGCTTTAAAGCAATAGTCTAAACATGGGAGGGGGGGAGTAAGAAAGTAATCAGTCAGACAATTTTGAAATTCTTCAAATTATTTGAAATACAGGTTCAAATCCACTACCATGAACAATAAGCTTAAGTAATAAAATTCCTTCAGACAACAATGGATTAACAATGATATTATGAACAAATATTGTATTTTGGCAGTGAATGCCTTCTTATTGACAAGCGTTGGNCAAAACACAATTCACAAATTACTGGCCTAAAGACTNTTTGATAGATCTAGTGATGGGAATATCTTTCTGAAAATGTGTTGCTCTGTATGGTTGATAAATAAAACTGTATGGCCAATGGTGAGGCAGAATAAGGTTAGGCAGGACATTCAAACTAGGGGGAGAGAAGAAGAAAGCAGAGCTGGGCAGACGCTATTCTGCCATCTAGAAAACAACATGTAACGGCACACAGGTAAAGCCACATGGAACACGTGGCGNCATAGATTTATAAAATGGATTAATTTAAGATGTAAGAGCTAGCTATCGAGAAGCCTGCCATGGCCATAATTTAAAAATGATATAAGCCTCTGTGTGTTTACTTGGGTCTAAGAGGCCGTGGGAGCCGGGCAGGACTGGACAAACTTTCACCTACAATCTAGCATAACTCTCTTCTCACTGAGGCTTAGAAATATCCCCCTACTGTGTGANAAAATGGGAAAGAATGGGGATATGTGAGGGCTTAGACTCTGAGCTATTTCGTAAAGGAAGTCTGTGTTCTGACTCCACCTGGGTTAGTATTTGTCCTGGGGAGAAGACTTGTAACTGAGCATTGAGACTCTTGTCTTTGTAGGGACTGTATAAACTGGTGATATGATTGCTTCATGGTATGGTTAAGGGAAAGTTTTTATTGTAGATATAAGAGAGAGAGAGAACAGTCAGAGACATCTGGAAGAGTCCAGAGCAGAAAGAGGAAGAAGTAGACTGAACCTGGCCATGAGAGAAGCAGGAATAGAGTGATGGAGAGAGAGAGAGAGAGAGAGAGAGAGAGAGAGAGAGAGAGAGAGAGAGAGAGAGAGAGAGAGAGCACTAAGTAGCAGGGTTGTGAGGAGAATGAGTAGCTGGGGGCTGGGGGAGGGGAAGCCTCGTGAGCTGGAGGGAGTTCAGGGTAGGGAAGGAGTGAGAAGAGCTAGGATGCTAGCTAGCATGGACTTTGAAGGTACTTGTGATGTTGAGGGATCCTGGAGGCCAGCATATGCTTTGGCATGGTAACAGGCACTACAGANAGCTATTTATCCCTTCTGCCAGTGATAAGGGAAGCGACTTCTTGTGATAGATGGGAACTGGCTTCACAGGTCCCTAAGGAATGGTGGCTTTTATCTAACCACCAAAAATACTCCTATAGTCCAGGTTGAGCCAATTTCTGGATATTGGAACGACCTTTCAGAGTTTTGGGACCTGGAATTTCCTTTGGACTTGAAAGGAATCCTGACAGAGCCTAGCAGAACTTCAGAGTGATTTCTTCTCAAAGGCTGTAGAAGTACAGACCCATCCCAAGGTAGTTTGGAGGAGCCATGATATAACAAGCAGAGTGCTTTTTCTGGAGGGCTTTCCACAGTCCTCACAACAGCCACCTGTGGGGAGCAAGGTGTGAGACCTATGGCATGGCTATGGCTCTTGAACACCCACACCCTGTATTTTTTCCTATGGTTTTGCTGTCTCTTGCTATTCAGAATATAAAGGAGCTTTTCCAAGAATGTAGATGACTGAAAGGGACATGTAGATGCAGTTGAGGACTTACTGATTTATTTGTCCTTTCTCTTTTAGAAGGAACTACTGTATCTGCCATCTGTCACAATGCCACAGACAATACTAATTTAGCGAAGAAACTAACCAGTGACAGGCACCCACTTAGGAGCTGAATCCTTAATTTATTCATTCCTGGCTTCCAGCAAGCACCTGCAGATGGAGCAATCTTGGGAAGACTTCTTGATCCGGAAGAGTCTCTGGCTGGTTGGCTAAGAAGCCCACGGCCACCAAGGGAAGTAGTGACAGAAAAGCTAAATTTTCATCTCTACTATTTCCAGGATGAAATGGGGTCGTAATAGGATGGCTGGGTTTTGCATTGCATGCTGGGTAGTCATTATAATTAGGTATTAGAAGCTTTCTTCAAAATTAAATGAAGTAGTGTTGTCAAGGGAGACCTGGAAACTGTACATTTTGTTCTATTTGTCTCTATTATACTAATGACTGGTAGTTCTATATAATCTGATGAAAGTACTGTTGGCAAATGAGGACCTAGTACATCACCAGTTTAAAAATGTGGCTTTCTTCTCATTAAAACAAAATGTACATGCATGTCAGCTTTAGGAAAGAAGATGTTTTGAATTAAAACAGTTCAAATTCCATCATAAAAGGATCCACTGCATANNTAAGAAGGAAGTCAATTCTTAACCCTCCCTATTGAATTAGTCTTGATCAAGTTGATGGATAATTTGTGGAGTTTCAAAAAGCATATGGTCACTTGGCCAATTATCAAGCCTTAATTAAGATACTTTCATACAGGTTCACACCATCTATTTTTATCTATTTGTTTAGGCTGGGAAAAGATACCCATTAAAAAATACATCCTTATGAAAAAAGATAATGAAAGAGTCTAATTTACCAAGGTAGTGTCTAGCACTCTTGGGTTGCCTGGGCATATATGTGAACAAGTGATCCTGGTTCTTGAGACGATAAAAGAAGTCATGGTTTGGATCAAAAATGGCAGTANCCTCACTGTCATTCTCCTGCAGTAGCATGAAACAGGCTCCAAAGGACACAGAGATTTGCTTGAAATACTTTGAGAATATTTGAGTCACTTCACTAGGATGACAGTCACCTGCAATCCTACAGGTTTCATCTCCCACCCTCCGGCACGTATGCATGTTGTTAGGGCATCTGACATACCGTCTTATTNCAGTTTATCAGGTACAGTTCAGGTGATATCATCAAAGAGGTGAGCCAGTTGGGTGCCTATTTAAAGACAAGACAATTAAGTTCTANGGAAGCCATTTTGTGGCAGATGTAGGCTATCATCTGATTTGAGGTAAGACTATGAATTCATCCTGNTGCCCCCACCATGTGAAAGCAACACTCTTTTAGAAGACTTTACAGATTGGTATTGGAGTTAAAGACATAACAATAACACTCAGAAACAAGAGCCCTGTCTTTGAAGGTCTGTCTCCTGGGACTACTATGACATTAGAATTGCTTAGGGTTTAGTCATGAAAATATAAATCATAATTTATGCTTCGACTGAGGCTGTTTAATATCAGTAATAGAGTTACATCGGAGTTGGAGTGTTGAAANACAGGACACACAGCAAATGCAGAAAGACACGTACATACACAATGAGAAGCAGTTCCCATCGCCATAGGACCGGGGAAAGGAAGGCCCCTGCAGCCATCAGCATAGGGAACACGGAGGCAGGGCCACACATGGCTGGACCTGAGAGTCCCGGAAGAAGCTGGNGAGAAGTAAGTGCTGCCANGGAGGATGGAAGCCACTCCTGAGATGACAGCAGCAAGAGGAACCCACAGAAAAGGAAAAACTTCTCTTTGTCCTCTTGCCTCCCAAGAGTTCCTGCTGGAAGAACCCAACTTGACGGCATCTGCACAGAAGTGTAGAAGACAGGATTGGAGTGAAGGGCCNCAGTTTAATAACTGCTGGTGTGTTTGTTACTGTCCTCCTGTGACAGACTACCCGACAGAAGCTACTTAAAGAAGGGAGAGGTGGCTCAGGAAGCAGAACTGTAACCTATATTACCTGCCCCCATAAACCTCCCATTTCCCCCCTGCTGGCCCCCACCTCCGAAAGTTCAGTCAAGACCAAGTGTAAGAACATGAGCCCATGGGGAAGGGGGACATTTCATGATCAGACTAACTCATGGCAAAGTCACTGTTTGAAAATCTTGGATAATTTAGTTTTTATGTCCAAGAAGGAAGAGAGAAATTTTGAATCAGCTTACTATAATGAATTAACATTTGGGTTTTTCTGAATCAGAATCTGAGTAAGGATTGTGATTTGAATGTAGCCTTGACGAGGTGCAATTTATTATATGGAACGATTTGTGATTTGAGCTCACAGGCCCGCTGTGAACACTTGCANGTGGTTGGACGGAGATTTTCATTGACCAGGAGACAGGAAGAGTGTGGTGGTATTTTATCAAGTGTGCAGAGAGACCGGAGAACAACAACATGGGCTGCAGATTAACCAACAGAAATTCACATTCACTCTAAAACCAGAGTTCCCCGTATTCATTTCACTCAAGCCTCTCCAATTTCCAAATTCACTTTAGAATTATGAGGCTGTCCAGTCATATTTATACTTTTGTTATGTCCTTCCTGGTTCTCAGCCTCTAAAAATGTAGTAATTTGGCCCGTTCTGCTTAGATAAACACCTGGAAGCTCTCCTGGGAAAGATCCCAAGTCTAGACATAGTTTAAAAAAAAACTCCACACATGTGTTTCTTGTTATGAGGCGCTTTAACTCTGCAGACAAGAGAAAATTCCCATGCCTTCAAGGAGTTACCAATTATGTCACATTCTGTNAAGAAGCACTCATGACTAATATATAAATAATTGTCTCCAAAAACTCATACTAAAGGGAAGATAGAGAAGAGCAAGGGTTGTAATTGAGCTGCCGAGAGTCTTATTTTTGAACGCAGATCTTGGGTAACAGGAAGGAGGAGTAACATATCCACCTGGTAAGCTGTGTTGTTCCTTTTATAACTTTGACAAGATGACTGATAATACATCTGCTGATAGCACTTTGGGTTTAAGATGGCAATCTGAGCACATCCATTGAGCTGCTATTGCTTTACACTGTTCTTTGCCGTATTCTTCTTCTTCCTCCTTTTCTTCTCCACTTTCTTCTCCTTCATCTATGAAGAAAATAATAGGTAAACATCTACTCTGTCCTAGTAAACATAGACCTCACTAAGTCTATGAACAAAATAATAGGTAAACATCTATTCTGTCCTAGTAAACATATAATGCACTAAAAGCAAGAAATGTCTTCAGAACACAGTGTGATTGAGAGGACTCAAGCAGAGCTATCGGCTGCATTTACAACTGCAGAGGTCTGGGTACCAAGAGGTGGCAGTTCCTGGTAGGTGCTCACCATCACCCCTTCTTAGAGTATCCAGAGTTGACTGAGGCAATAACTTCTAAACAGGCAGAGAGAATGTATGTGCACAATACACAGTGAGAAANGTCACTCAAACAGGGATAGTGGTCACTTTTGTATAGAAAACATGCTAAACAAAGCAGGAGAGTAAAGGAAGCTCAAAAAATAAAGGAATGGGTCAGATGATTGNCTGCTGTGTTAAACACATTAAAAATAAAAAAACCCGGCAAAACAAAAGCAACTTCTGTGGTTCTAGTTGTAGGTGCTTTTTTGTTTGTTTGTTTTTTGTTTTTGTTTTTGTTTTGTTTTTTAATGATACCAGTTATTGGATCCTTAATTCTACAAATCTTACATCTAATTGGACTGTCCCTACCATTTCTGTCACTCATGTCTAAAAGATCAAAATAATAATAGATACATATTGGGGCTGTGAGATGCCTCAACAGTTAAGAGCACTTACGGCTACTGTGGAGAAACTGAGTTCAGTTTCCGGCACCCACGGGTGGTGGCTGACCACTGCCTTTAATTCCAACTCCAGGGGACCTGACGCCCTCTTCTGGCTACTGTGGTCACATGCACATACACATGAACATATTTCCACACAGATCCACACAATTAAAAATCTAATACATCTTTAAAAAATAAGAACATATGTGTGTAATCTGTCACNGGTCTATATAAACACTGACATAGAGGAATTACTGTTTTTTAAGTCAACCACACTGACAACTACAAACAATATCCACCACAGACACTTAAATGATTCAATAATAGAGAGAAAAACTATTGACTATCTTGGAGAAGTATTTTTGAAGATAATAAGCTGTAAGAAAATGTCCCAAAAGCTTTCATTTCATTTAGGAACATTCAGTTATGAAATTGCAGTATAGAATCATAGAAAAGGAAGAACATAGGATCAGTATTGCCTACACAGTAGAACTAAAAGAAAAGTACCACACAATAGCTGGATGCAACAAGCGGCACTGGCATAATGGATGCAATAATCAGTATTCTTGGCTTCATGGGAAAGAACAGAGAAACCTGAAGAATTTACTGGCTCCTGTAACAGGGTATTTCTGAGGAATGAATTTAGCTTCAGGCATGGCTTGATTCTGGAGCTTAAATGATGCCATCAGCTTTATTGATTCTGTGACTTCATTTATATCTGCTTTGGCTTTGATCTTTCTCAGCTTACACAGACTTTTAAAGAACCCAACAAAACATTCGCCAGAAGCTGAGTCTATATGATTTTAGCTCATAATCTCCAAGGAAAAGAACTACTTCAAATTCTCCCCCAGCCAGCGAAAACTCAAATGGTCTGAGAAAAGTCACATGCCCATATCTGAAAGTATCATTGTGTCCACTGGGATGTATCAATATAACTGTCAGATCTTCTGCGCCTGCAGTTAGAGTGTGGTACCATGATTAACAGGCAGACCAGTGCTCTGTGGGACTGAGAATCCCTAAGCGAATCTGAATAAACACATTATGTTCTAATATTTGCCTTAACTGTAATCTGCTGCTTTGTAAACCTTTTCAAAAGAGTTTAAAAAAGATTGTTATTAATTTCTCCAAAAACTCAAGGGAAAATATGAAGAGATGATAATAATCCAATAGGAAAAAAATATACAGAAAAGAAGTGAGAGGTATGGGGGTGAAAGATGTCTCAGTCAGTAGAGTGCTTGACATGCAAGCATGAAGACCTGAATGTAACACACACACACACACACACACACACACACACACACGCACACGCACACGCACACGCACACGCATACGCACACGCACATGCACATGATTATCATCCCAGCCCTGGGGAGGCAGAAGCAGGTAGATCCCTGAGGCTTGCTAGCCAACCAGCCTAACNTACTNAGCAGTCTACAGACCAGCAAGAGATCTTATTTCAAAGACATGGTAGTGGGGTAACTCAATGGTAAAGCACTCATCATGCAAGCAAGAGGGCTTGAGTTTGCATCCCAGAATTATGTAAAACTGAACTCCCTAATGTATACTCCCCATGCTCCTCCAGCAACATGGGAGCCAGAGACAGGAGAGTTCCTGGGAGGCCACGGTCCAGCTATCTTTACACGAGCAGCAGTGAACAAGAGACTGCCTCAAACATGATAGGAAGCAAGGACCGACACCTAATGTTGTCCTCTAACCTCCTTAAACATGACTGTGGCACACACACACACACACACACACACACACACACACACGTTGGATGTTTCTCTCTACCACTCTGACTCCCCACCACGCTAAGCATAAACATAGATTGCTTAATTCACTGCAA
Source organism: Neotoma lepida (assembly GCA_001675575.1). Classification (NCBI taxonomy): domain Eukaryota; kingdom Metazoa; phylum Chordata; class Mammalia; order Rodentia; family Cricetidae; genus Neotoma; species Neotoma lepida. The sequence continues at coordinate 134,341 of LZPO01075986.1, read as the reverse complement.
CAGGGGAGAGGGCAAGTGGAAATAAAGGTGCCATTCTGTTGATTTTTTCCTTCAATGTGATAGGAAATGAATGAAAATGGCACCAGGAAATACACCAGATGACAGCAGCAGTGTCCCTAAAGAGCAGCTGTTTTCATAAGGAAATGTTTCAAGTCAACACTTTTTCTCTTTTTCTTCCTATGGCTGCTTTGTAAAAACTGTCCATGACTTTTGCATAAATGATACATCGTAATTTATTTAAAAACTAACTGCATGGCCCCGGGCAGATGTCTCAGTGGTTAAAGTTCTTGCCACACAAGCATGAGGAGCTGAGTTCGGATCCCTACAAGCCCTCTAAAGCTGGATGGATGCAGTAGCACACATCCGTGATTCCAATACTTATACCAGGATGTGGGAGGCAGAGACAGGAGAACGACAGCTTGAGACCCAGTTGTTAGCTGGGCTGTACACAGAAGCAAACAACAAGAGATCCTGTCTCAAATAAGGTAGAAGATGAGAACCGACACTAGAGATTGCCAACCAACACCCAAGATCTCCTCTACACACCACTCACTCATCTGCACACACATGCACGCAGCCTACACAAAAGAAACTGAGAGATACAGAATGATACAGAATGTTGAGATAAGACCCGGTATTTATAAAATAAGAATCCGGAAAGAGAGTAGAGGCAGAGGCACAGAGAAGCCGCAGGTATCCAGGACACTGAATGAGCTCTGGAAGTGACACCTGATGTGACCCTTTACGGCTTCCTGCTGAATGTCAGAGACAATTGAATACTAACAGTAAACCACACAGGACTGTGCTGAATGACTTCTTGATTTTTCTAACATTCTAAAATTTATTTTTGTTTCTTAAAATGGAATATATATATATATATATATATATATATATGATAGACCCAGTTTGCTTTCCAAAGTCAACAATGAGGTGAGCAGAGCACTCTTGTACAGCACCTGATTTAATTTTTTAAATGTTTTAACTATGTGTATGTTTTTGCTGTTTGAGGGTATGTGTATACAAGTACAGGTGCCCATGCCTAATATGAGCACGGGGAACAGAAGTCAGGTCCTTTGAAAGGGCAGCAAATACTCTTAACTACTGGGCCTGCTTTAACCCCAGGTCCTGCTTTCCTTTCGGTGTCAGTCTCCAACATCTCAGAAACCAGTCAGGCATGAGGCCAACCAGCTCTGCATTTGCTGGAAGGACTGCTTCTTTCAAATACAGTGTCCTTGGAGAGACTGGACAATGGGAAATCACGAACAGATGTTCCCATCAGGAATCCTAGCCTTTTATGGTTGCAGCGGCTCCTAGCCATCTCTCTACCCCATCCCCAGCTGCACAGCTGTGGATGGTCTCCTAAAAATTAGAGGTTAAAATGCTTGTAAACCAGAAAGTGTAGCGTGTCCAAGCGGACGAGGGACTAACAGAAACATAGCGTGGTCTATGAACAGACTTGGAGTCCAAGTCTGAAAACAAAATTATTTTAATTATCTGTGGACCAAAGGGAGGATGAAATCATCAAGGGGCTGGTGAGAATGGGCGTCAGTAAAGGAACAGACCCTGTTTCAAGAAGCAGAGGAAGAGGCTGATTTGAAAACACACAGGTATTCTAGAAACTGGTGTGTGCAAAGCCAACAGGCAGATTCTCAGAAACTCCGAAGCTGAAATGAAAAGGTAGAAGTATGTGACAGAGAAAATTGATGAATACCAGGATAGGTGAAAGGGAAGGAACACATGAAGATGTAGCAGAGAAACTTTATTCCAAATGAAAGAAAACCAGGAAGAATCCAACATGGAAACAGTAGGAGAAACAGTAGAGCAATACTCAAGGGAAGCAGAAAACAAGCACATAGGGGGAAAGAAAGTGGCTGTCACTCAAGCTATGTCACACAAGTCATGGCCCACCACTTGATAGTGTGATGATAATTCTAGAAAAAAAATGGAGCAGTTGCCAGTGTTTTGGAGGGAAAAGAAGAATGTGACATTTTATTCTTTCCATCCAGCATCTTCCAGAGATCTTTTTCTTGTGAGAATGACAGATATTCCAACTATACAAAGGATGGTCACACAGTATCTGCTTCTGCAACTTGAAAATATTTGTTGGAGACAACAGAAGACCAAGAAAACACAGGAAGTTGTTAAGTGAACCAAATAGAAGAAAAAAATTGGCACTCTCTCATTTCAGAGCACTTGGCTAAAATGGGAATCCGTGAGAAGAAGCTAGAAAGTAAATTCTAAATGAGAACTGAGAAGGGGCGGTGGAGATGGAACAAAGTTGTAACAGGAGGGGAAAGTTTTCNAAGCTAAAGAAAAGGAATATAAATCCAAGCCATGGAAATAGAAAATAAATTAAGGGAAATAACTACTGAAAGCAGAAAACAAGAAATAACACATATAAAAAGAGAGTTGTAGGACCAGTGAGATGGCTCAGTGGGTAGAAGTGCTTGCCACGCAGAACTGAAAACTTCAGTTCAATCCCCAGGACCCACAGTGGAAGGAGAGAGGGAACCCCCAGGAAGTTGTCTTCTGACCTCCCTGTGTACATGATGGTGTGCACTAACACATGCACACACACATTTGCACACATAATAAATTTAAAATTTTGATAATTGCTGTTATGAGAAGATTAATTAAAATGTTAACACTGTGGCTTGGAATGAGAAATGCACAATTAATGATTTACAGGTAAGAACAGAGACATACAAAATACACAAGGAATTTTGGAAAGAAAAGGCCTAGTGCATTTAAAAACTACACTTATTTATTTACTGGGGGGTGGTGCATATACCATTCATAGCACACATGTGAAGGTCAGAAGGGGAGTCAGCTCTCTCTTTCTGTCATGTCAGTCCTCNGGATCCAACCCAGGTCATCAGGCTTGGCAGCAAGCATCTTTGCCACTGATCTCTTTTGCTACCTACTCCCCTCTTTAAAAGGTTTATTTTGCTTATTTATGTGTGTGGGGGGGGCACGCATGCTTTTGGATGAAGAGGCTACAAAAGGCAGTCAGATCCCTCAGAGCTGGAGTTATAGGTGCTTTGCAGGGTCCCTGGTACATTAGATGGTTGCTGGGATCCAAACTCCGAGCCTCATGGTTGAGCAGCCAGTGCTCTTAACCTCAGAGTCAACTCTCCAGCCCATGTTTTTATACAATCTGATGGAAGGCAGGCCTCTCTCGAGCCCAGGTGAGTTGGAAACTTTAAAGTGCAAGCTATTTGAAAGTACTAGTAAAAATCCAACAAGTGTGCAAACAGAATAATAAAACAAATTGCCACTTATGCAGGCACACAAGTCAGGTTGCCTCCCCCGCTTNTGTAGTGAGTTTGTATTTGGAGGGAAAATGGTCAGTTACAGGTGTCCTAGAGAAAACAAAGGGCTGTGATATTTCAACCTTCCCATCCAACATCCTTCAGGTGTGTATTTCTGGTGCGAGTGGAGAGCTACCTCATCTGTGTATAATGGTCAAAATCCTGATCATGCCTTTCAGCTGAAAAATATTTCAAGACATAACACTTCTAAAGGTAGGAGCAAGTTCATGAATTGAGAATCAAACTATCATGCTATCAAAGCCCAATATTCAATTAAACCATTAAGCTCAGGAGCAACCATTGACTTTTCTCCTCCCATTAACTATAGAGACCACATGTCTATGCTTCTCTACCACTCATTCAGTCTTTAAACTCTGCCTGTTTATTTCACATCTATCAACCGTCTATCTACCCATTCATCTTCTGTCAGTCCATCTCCAGCTACCATTTTCTTTTAAGTTGTCTCTTATGTTACANTGCTACCTAGAAAGTCCTAATAGACAGCCAGGTGGAAGTATTGTTTCTCTAGAAGAAGGAACAAAATGAGAACAACCGGTAGACAGAAGAAAGCTGACCAAGGATGCAGCCTGCTCGGTAGAATGAGTGGCAAGAGGCAGGAACCTAAAGAAACAGAGTAGGCTTGAATTGTTTCTCAAGGATTAGGGGTGGATGAGTGTGAGTTCATCAAGGAGGAGCAAAGCTGGGAACAGACATTCAAAGGCTTGTGCACAGAAGATGTGAAGTCAGAGCCAGGGCTGACATGGCCCATAGAGGATTACAGTTACTGAAGTGGAGTGCAGTGGAGACTATGCCAGATCTGGACCAGAAATGGGAAGCAGGGTGGACGTTTCAGAGCATGAGCAAGGAACAGAATGAGTCAGTTGTTTGTATGGCTGCTTTGATGCTCTCTGGCTGGTTCTTCCTCCTCTTTAATCATTTATGCCCTCTGCAGTTCCAGTGCAGAGGGGAGGGTGGAGTGTAGGTGAGAGATGCTCAACTTAGTGCTTGATAGATAAATCCAATGCTTATCTCCAGCATTTCTATGAACAGCTTTCAAGGCCTGGATGGAGAAAACATTTCTTTATATCAGCAAAGAAAGACTGAAAACAGCTGACTAATCTGAACTTGAACAGCATCAGCAGTCCATGGGGACATGAAGCATTATGAAGGGCAGAATCAGACTGAACAATTATGACCATCAGAAAAAGAAAAATGGTCCAAATATCAGTGAAAACAGAATTTTCTTTGGATGGAAAACTAAAGAAACTTATNGTACAAATGAGTTCACTGCCTAAGAGGAGTCTAACATAACAAGACCCAGGGAAGTTTCTGGAAGGTACATCATTATAAGAGNAGAAGCTGGAGGTTTCTTGGAGACTGTATATGCCACTAATGATGGTATGACTCATGCATGTCTCAGAATTCTGATAAACAGTATGTTTGTAGAAAGATAAGCACCAGAATTTGAGACAGCTTGGTGACAAGTTACAGAGGAGCGCCTAGAGTTCAAACGGCAGAAGTTGGTCATCTGTGAGATTTATAACACGGTCTTGGAGACAAGAGGGGTCCTGCAGGGTTCAGGAACACTGGAAGGTCTTAGGAAAGCTGACACAGATTTAGCTAACTAAGAATGGAAGGACTTACATGAAAGACAACATTTATCCTGCCATTTGGGGAAAAGTTACAAGCTTGCAGTGGAATGAGCTAATAAGCCAGACGTTGAAACATGAATGAGAGAGATACAAAGAACCCCACTTGTGTAAAGTTCATTATGCAAAAAAGGTTAATTTTGTTTCCCAGGCTATACATTTGAAAAGTGAAGGGAGGGCATAGAAAACTTCATTGTGTTTCAGGAGTAGCCTGTCTCACTTGACGTGTCTCATCAGAAGCACTGCTGTGTGCAGAACTAAGCTTTATCTAGTCACCACTCACTGAATGGCATTCCAAGCATCTTTATTTTGGAATAAAAGTGAATGTTATTGTGGTGGTCTGAATAGGAATGTCCCCCATAGACTCGTGTGTTTAATGCTTGACCCATAGGAAATGGCACTATTAGGATGTGTGGCCTTGTTGGAGTAGGTGTGGCCTTGTTGGAGAAAGTGTGTTACTGTAGAGGTGGGCTTTGAAGTCTTATATGCTCAAGATAGGCTTCATGTGGCAGTCTCCTTCTACTGCCTGCAGATCAAGATTTAGAACTCTCAGTAACTTCTCGAGCACCATGTCTGCCTGTGTGCCACCATGCTTCCGGACTAAACCTCTGAAACTATAAGCAAGCCAACCTCAATTAAATGTTTCCTTTTATAAGAGTTGCCACAATCATGGTGTCTCTTCACAGCAATAAAACCCTAAGATGGTTATATAATGTTAGATAACCTGGAGTTGGAGTTACAGGCAGTTGTGAGCTGCCTGACATGGGTCCTGGGAACCAAACTCAGATTCTCTGCAAGAGCAGGACATGCTTTTGACCACTGAGCCATCTCTCCAGCCNTACGAAGGGAATTCCCTTAGGTGCCCACACATGTGAGTGTGAAAAGAGAGTTGGGAGACTTCCTACCCGACTGAGAGACATGAGACATGCAACTACATAATGGGTACAATCAGGGGACGATCTGTACAGCCAAGGCTGCCAAGGCTGCAGCACAAAAGAATGAGGCAAAGGTTGGGGTGAGGAGCAGAGGGACCCCTATGGGGCAAATCACTGGGAANGAAGGCTCAAGAGAGCTGATANGCTGGGAGGTGATGATTTAAGGACAGGATGTTGGAGTGTGAGACTTCAAAGATGGGCCAGGCTTGGGGATAAATCACTGAAATGGCTGTATTTGTGAGCTTTTGGCCCCTAAGCAAATCCCTGGACAATCAGCTTATGAAGAGCAAANNTTTGTTTTGCCTCCTGATTTCAGAGCCTTGACTCTGTCATTGTCTGCCCTCTGTCACAGAATGGAGTGGGTGAGCATAGTACAGTAAAACCTCTCACCTCAGGGCCAGAGTGTGACAGAGACAGGTAGAGACTAAGTCCCACTGTCCCCTTCAAGAGAACATTCCCAGTGACTCCTNCCATGAAGTCTCAGCTTTGAGGTTTCCAGCACTTCCCCACAGTGCCCACTGGGNACTAAACCTTTATCCCATGAGTCTCTGGGGATGAGGCAGATCCAAATTACAGCGAGAGCTAAATCCATTCCTAAATGTGGGGATAATTAGGAAGCACATAAAGAAAAAAGTGAGAGTTTTCTAAATGCTAATAAAAATGGGAAGAGATGTTGGACCACTTGGTGGGAAATAAGGATACCAGCTCACGCAGCAGTCTACAGTATCAGGAAGTTCTGAAGGCTGTTTCTGTGACTCTCCAAGGCAGATGGTTAGGACGTGAAGAGGGAAAGGCAAGCTTCAGGGTGAATATTGAGTTTTCCACAGACCATTGTTAGAGGCTGCATGCCCATAGCCAAGAGCTATGCTTCTAGAAACCCAAGGACTGGTACAGAGTTTGGAGTCTCTCTGGAGCACATTTTTGTGGAACCTATTAAATGAATCACATAATTTCATATCTCTCACTAGCAGCTCATGCCGGGAATATCGATTTACATTCAACTTCATTGCCAGCCTGTGTTAGACCTTTACTGGCCTGGGTGTAGGGGTGAAAAGGCAAAAAATAATAGTCCTTCCTCATGGGACAAACTTGGGAACTTCCCTTCTGTCACTCACAGAAAGGAGCATGGAAGCATCCGGGCTTGGTAAAGAACAGGGCTGTGAGAATTTGCATATCTTTTCTTTTCAGATAATACACTGATATAAAAACCAGGCTCTTCATCTTTGCCTGGCTGGCTTTGGCACTGAGCAGAAGAATCATTACCAATGGGCTCCTTTCCCTATGGCATCCGTCCCAAGGCTGAAGGCGCCCATTAAACAAGGGGAGCTGCCCTCCCTTCACTCTCGAGTGGCAGAGGATGGGAAGTGTTTAGAGGGGTTTTTTGTGTGTTCATTCCATCTAGTGAATAATGTATTTTTGTTTATTTGTTTGAGTGTATCTGGCAGACACAAAGNTCAATTTTGCCAGAACCTTCTAACAGGTTTATAAGAGATGGATTGGGTAATTACATTGCCATTTTTGCTATTATTGTTTATTTGTTTTCTGAAACAGTCTTATTCTGTAGCCCAAACTGACTTGGAACTCACTATGCAGCCCAAGCTGGGCTCAAACTCGTGATTCTCTTGTCTCTGTGTTCTGAGTATTGGGATTACAGGTGTGAGCCACCATACCTGGCTTCTTTCCATTACAGATAGACAGACAGACAGACACTAATATGTGCACACACACACACACACACACACACACACACACACTGGTTGGTTAATTTATTTTTTGGGTTTTGGAATCAAGGTAATTATTTAGCCCAGGCTGACCTCAAACTCATGGCAATTTTCCTACTCAGCTTTCTTCATGACATAATTACAGACATGAGCCACTACATCAGGCTAAGCCATTGTCTAACTGAAAAATTCACCATCTTTAGATGAAAAAGATATAACTAACTAAAAACTATCTTCTGAAGCAATGAGTTAGGTAAGAGTCAGGGAATGTTTAATTTTTGATGAGTTTGTTTAATTTCTGAGGCAAAAATACATGTGTTTATCATCAGTATGAGAGAGTCTATAAGATGGCATAAAATGGTCGATATTTTAACCAATTTTTTCATTTTGAAATTCATTAATTTATTATTAGAAATTGGATGAAGATTCCCTTTTGCCTTTGTTTAACTTATTATGTTGTTCTTTCTCATAACTTCTTATTCCTATTTAACTTCCAGTTAATTTCCTAAATAATTTATTGTCATTTTAAACTACTTGATATTAAAATGATTCGAGCTACAAGTTTCCTTTCAAAGATAACTCTGCTTTTACCGTCAGGTTCAAAGTATCAACTACGATGTTTCCATTAACATCCGAATTCTGCTTGTTTTTATTTCACATTATTTGGGAAACAATGTGGATTTAATCTTTGATGGGGGATTGGGAGTTGTGAACTTCACATTTAATTTTCAGGCAGTTTAACTGTGTACTATTTATTATCTTGCTCACTCTTTTCATTTAATATATCACTAAATGTATTTTCTTATCATACCATGATTGTCAACTGTGGCTGGTACAATTTCTAGTATTGAGGTTTTCCTTCTGCCTAGCAAGTACTTGATTGTGTACAGGGATTTTAAGACTATGTATTTAGCTCTGTGCAAGAATTAAAGCCTACCTGAATGTAGTAATTGTGGAAATGTATATGTAGTAAATGTAGAATGTTCTAGAATATTATTTTAAGCTATGTTACTTTTGTTTATGTTGTATTTGTTTAACTCTGTGAAGCTGTGTTACTGTGCCTGTCTAAAACACTTGATTGGTCTAACAAAGAGCTGAATGGTCAACAGTGAGGCAGGAGAAAGGATAGGCAGGGCTGGCAGGTAGAGAGAAAATAAATAGAAGGAGAAATCTTGGAGAAAAGAAGAAAGAGCAAGAGAACAAGAAAAGGATGCTAGGGGCCAGCTATCCAGCTACACAATCAGCCATGGAGTAAGAGTGAAAGTAAGATAAACAGAAGTAACAAAGGTAAAAGCCCAGAGGCAAAAGGTATATGGGTTAATAGGTTAAAAAAAAGCTGGCAAGAAACAAGCCAAGCTAAGGCCGGGCACTTATAAGTAAAAATAAGCCTCTGTGTGTGATTTATTTGGGAGCTGGGTGGTGGGCCCTCAAAAGAATAAAAACAACCAACAACAGTAGAATGTAGTTTATATGAATTTAGTAATCATATTTTGAAATGCTAAAGAGATTTTTATCAATTCCTGCTTTTTTACTATTATTGCGACAGAATATCCCTGCTTTAAAATATTGAGATGTAATTAATAGATGAAAAAATACCTTGATCTTACATGTTCAGTTGGATGGATTTTGACACCTGTATATATCTGAAAACCCATTGCCCCCTACTGTGTATTCAAGTCTCATACAACCACTAGAGACGAGAATGTGATTTCACTTTAGGATTCGCTGTGTCCTCCCTCTGTAACTTAATGGAATAGAAACCCTGATCGCAGTGGCTCTGATGAGAGAGGTTTGCTGTGTGATTAGCACAGTTCAAGGAATATAAAGGAATAGACTGCAGAGAACAGCTTTCTGTTCAGTATTGTAAGTAAGTCCCCACCTTCACGATCACCTCCACGCTTCAAGATGGCCCTGTGGCTGAGGCCAACACAGTTGGAAAAANATGACTGTGGGAGGATATTGGCAACTGTGTGCTTCCCAGTGGAGCCAGACAGATTAAGACAGACTTCCCACAAAGCCCAGGTGGACCACACTGTAAAGAAGGCTGAGAAATATCCAAGTTTCGTTCTGTGTTGTTTGTTCAAGCTGGGCCAACGACACATGGCTTCTACTCTTCAGAAAGAAGAAAGAGCAAGAAGAAAGGCTGTTGTTTAGGCCCTCGGTTCCCCTGTCACATCTGCTTGGTCTGAATGAAACCTACAAACTCTGACTGAGACAATCAGTGTTTCCATCCCACTGGACAGAGAGAAACTTTACAGACTGGGAGAGTCAGAACCAGTGAGTCCCAACTCCTTGAGATTTGCTTATCAGAGAAGCCTCTCCTTTGGGGAGGGACAAAGTAGCCTGTCCAGCTTGAGACACACCAGCAGAGGTTGTCTGTAATAGAAGCCCGTGTGGGAAAGAACGGCCAAGGAGTCAGGGACCAAAGTTTTGTTGGTCATCTAGGCCCTGACTTCAGGCCTCACCCTGAAGCACTCCTTATATGGTCCAGTATTACTCTTGTCTTAAGCATATTTTTGGTTGTAGGGAAGGCCTTAGGAGGTTGATGTTTAATCGACTTGATGGAAGATTAACAGTTATGCTGTATTTTTTCCCAATACAATTTATTGTTTCTGTGAATTGTTTCTATTTCTTTCTCTGTTTGATTTGTAAAGCTTTGTGCCTATTTACCTGTACTTGTGACTATTGTATTTTTAAAGCAGAAACTCACCTTTCTGTTCTATTTCCTTCTTTTTGCCTCAGTTGCCAGTGTTATTAATATGGTCCTTNATGCTCCATTGGGATTAAAATGTCACCTTTCACCATCCATCATTCGAACTCCTAGCTCTTATTGACCACTGTATCTCTGAGGTCTATAGTGATAAACACACAGTTTTTATCTGTGCTTTGAGAAGAACAAGAAGTACTTTGGAAATCATTGTGTCTAGTTTGCTTTCTGTTGCTGTGATAAACACCATGGCCAAGAGTAATTCAGGGAGGAAAGGGTTTATTTCACCTTATGGTTTCAAGTCCATCAGTGGAAGAAGCCAGGACTGGAACTCAAGGCAAGAACTTGGAAGCAGGAACTGAAGCAGAGACCATGGGGAAATGCTGCTTACTGTTTGCTCCCCATGGCTCACTCAATCTGCCTTCTTGCTCTTCCCACCCAGGGCGAGCACCACCCAAGTGACCTGGGCCCTTCATATCAACCACTAATCCAGAAAATGACAGGCCAATCTGAGGGGACAATTCACCAATTGTGGTTCCTTTTTCCTAAAGTGACTGTGGTTTGTGTCAGGTTGACAAAAACTAACCAGGGCACATTTCACGTATTTTGTTTCAAAAGACAAATGTGAGACAGAATACCTGTAACATTCCCAAGTAGACTCAGTGTCTTTGTCTTTGCTGATTCATTTTCTAGTCCCTCTTTCTTAATATATTTTTNTATTTTTAGTCACTTCTTTTGTGTCATTATTTGAAAGTAATCAGCATAAGCAACACTACATCATAAATCTTTAATTTTTCATTACTTCATTTTATTTTGTATTCTTTGACAGTTTCACACATATGCACACTGAATTTTGATCATTTTCATGTCCTTTCTCCTTCTCTCACCCTCTTCTCTTTCGCTCTGGAATGCTTCTTTTTCTCAGCAAGCCCCCCCCCTCTTACTTTAATATTTGAAAACAAAACAAAACTCCAAAAAAAACCCTCATTGAGCGCTTAATTAGGGTTGTTTGCATGAGCATGAATGGGGAGTTATTTATAGGAACATAGGCCAACGATCAGTGGCTACATCACCGAAGAAAGGGATAGTCCTTCCCCCAGCACTGATTGACTGCTTCACAAGCCCCTCCCCCATGCATGAGGAAATGGTAGCAGGTTCAGTCTTGTGCAGGGCTTGCATAAGTAACCATAGCTGTAGTTAGGTCATGAATGCAATGGACAGGTCATGTTCAGTAGACATTGTTTTACAGCGTTCATCCCCACCTCTGGCTTTTATGTTTCTTATCCCCCCTTTCCATGGTGTTCTCTGAGCCTTGGAGGGATTAGATAGATGTCCAGTGTAAGGCTGAGCACTCCCCACTCACTTATTCTCCAGACTTTGACCAGTTAGAGTTTCCATGTTAGCCATTGCCCACTTCAAGATGAAGCTTCTGTGTTGAAGGCTGAGAGCAGAACAGAGTAGGTTCTACCCCAGGGCCTATGCTCTCACCAGCCACCAGGTCTTGACCAGGTTTATAGTTTTCGGGGAGAGTTCTGTCCTGGGGAGTTGTCTTAGGATTTCTATTGCTCTGAGGAGACACTATGACCATAGCAATTCTTATAAAGGAAAACATTTGATTGGGGCTGGCCGACAATTTCAGGGGTTTACTCCATTATCTTCATGGTGGCTTGCAGGCAGACATAGTGTTGGAGAAGGAGCTGCGAGTTCTACATCTTGATACACAGGCAACAGGAAGTGAAATGTCCCACTGGTCATGGCTTGAGCATATCTGAGACCTCAAAGTCATCATTCACAGTGACACACTTCCTCCAACAGGGCCACATGGGCTCCAAAAGAGCTACATGTCCTAATAGTACCACTCCCTATGGCTAAGCACACCTATTCAAACCACCACAGGAGTGGACCTTAAATTTATGCAGAAAGCTGCTGACAATATTGCTCACATGAGCATACCTCACCAGGCAGGCGCTATTGCAGACTGTAGTGTCCACAGTTTGGTGGGACCTTTGGTGACTTCTTTCCGTGATGTGTGATGAATGTCACCTGCTGACTCTATGAAAGCTAGTCAGCAGCTTCCAGTTCAGACCCAATTGATTTCGCAGTGTCTTGTAGTCCAGGTGTATGGTGTCTTCAGTGATAGTCTTCCAGGGGCAGTGACAATAGTGTGTAATGTTTTGNGATTCCTAAGCAATAGCTCATAGAGAGGTATCCCATGCCCCACACTGGGATTTTTGTTTTCATAACCTTTGACTTCTATGAGAAGTTTTATCCATCATGCAGGTAGCCTCCATTTCAACTTTCAAAAGTTAATTTTTAAAATATTTATTTATTTTGTTTTATTTTATGTGTGTGCACCACATGAATACATGGAATGTGCCCTGGTTAGTTTTTGTCAACCTGACACAAACCAGAGTCACTTTAGGAAAAAAGAACCACAATTGGTGAATTGCCCCCTTAGATTGGCCTGTCAGCAAATATTTGGGGTCATTTTCTGGATTAGTGATTGATATGAAGGGCCCAGGTCACTTGGGTGGTGCTCCCCTGGGTAGGAAGAGCAAGAAGGCAGNNTGAGTGAGCCATGGGGAGCAAACAGTAAGCAGCATTTCCCCATGGTCTCTGCTTCAGTTCCTGCTTCCAAGTTCTTGCCTTGAGTTNCAGTCCTGGCTTCTTCCACTGATGGACTTGAAACCATAAGGTGAAATAAACCCTTTCCTCCCTGAATTACTCTTGGCCATGGTGTTTATCACAGCAACAGAAAGCAAACTAGACACAATGATTTCCAAAGTACTTCTTGTTCTTCTCAAAGTACAGATAAAAACTGTGTGTTTATCACTATAGACCTCAGAGATACAGTGGTCAATAAGAGCTAGGAGTTCAAATGATGGANGGTGAAAGGAGACATTTTAATCCCAATGGAGCATAAAGGACCATATTAATAACACTGGCAACTGAGACTAAAAGAAGGAAATAGAACAGAAAGGTGAGTTTCTGCTTTAAAAATACAATAGTCACAAGTACAGGTAAATAGGCACAAAGCTTTACAAATCAAATAGAGAAAGAAGTAGAGTAACAATTCACAGAAACAATAAATTGTATTGGGAAAAAATACAGCATAACTGTTAATCTTCCATCAAGTTGATAAAACATGGTGAAGCATCAACCTCCTAAGACCTTCCCTACAACCAAAAATATGCTTAAGACAAGAGTAATACTGGATCATATAAGGAGTGCTTCAGGGTGAGGCCTGAAGTCAGGGCCTAGATGACCAACAAAACTTTGGTCCCTGACTCCTTGGCCATTCTTTCCCACACGGGCTTCTATTACAGACAACCTCTGCTGGTGTGTCTCAAGCTGGACAGGCTACTTTGTCCCTCCCCAAAGGAGAGGCTTCTCTGATAAGCAAATCTCAAGGAGTTGGGACTCACTGGTTCTGACTCTCCCAGTCTGTAAAGTTTCTCTCTGTCCAGTGGGATGGAAACACTGATTGTCTCAGTCAGAGTTTGTAGGTTTCATTCAGACCAAGCAGATGTGACAGGGGAACCGAGGGCCTAAACAACAGCCTTTCTTCTTGCTCTTTCTTCTTTCTGAAGAGTAGAAGCCATGTGTCGTTGGTCCAGCTTAAACAAACAACACAGAACNAAACTTGGATATTTCATTTGTTTTTATGTTATCAAAATATTTGGAAAAATTATACAGGGTTGAAAATCTTATCACAGAATANACTTTTAAGTGTTGAGTTTGGCACATTACTCTAACAACTATTAACTTGGCTGTATATCCTGACACTCTTATGGGGGGGTCTTGGAAGTGGTACAATCCTTAGCTTATAAGTATGTGTAGGAATTCAATTGTTTTTTAAAAGATGAAAATCAGTCCTAAAGCTAATTCCAGTAGAGAAATTGAGAATATTAGCTTTGGAAACCAAGTTGAAAATAGATTCAAATGGTGGGGCTTCTATGGAGAAATAATATACATATATATTTAATAAAGAGATCAGAAGTGTTTTAAGAAAATCTCAAAAAGCAGTCTGCACCTGCTAGTTCCCTCTCTTTAATTTCTATTCTCCATGAGGCATCAGATTTTTAATTTTTTGACACTGGGACTCAAATTTTTGTGTTTTCCTCCTTGCTTTACAGGCCACCAATGTTGTGCTGATTCAGAGGGAATCATTCATTTTTTTTTTAATCAGACAATTGGAACCAAGTCTAGGATATTTACAGCAAGAGTTGAAGATACAAACAGAACAAAAACCTACAGAGAATAAAACTGAATGAAAGTAAGCACGTGAGTGCGGTTCTGTGCAGAGGTACTGTGTGTGGCTGTCTGAACATCCTTAACATAGAAGATGATGCTCTTTTTCTACAANGCCAAGCACATGCATGGAGGGTCACTAATGACTGTGAACAGGCNGTCTGCTGCAGCACATCTGTTATTCCAGCCTATCTGTGAATCTGCTGTTGTGAGAAAGGATGCCTATCTCCAAACTTTCAGACAGACCTCCACAAGGAGTGGTAATGTGGCAGTGAGGGTGGGGTATCCTTACTCTCTCTCTTTCCTGGTGGTTAGGGGTCNATGAAATGCATCCCTATGTTCTGGGATCATGATGACATTCTCACAAATCACTCAAAGTTAAAAAATAATTTTAAACCACTGTCTCGAGTATCCAGGGGGCTCAGTCCAGCACCATGGGGGCTCCACTGCTATTGGTCCACAGTTCATGCATTTCCACTAGTTTGACAGGCCATTTCAGTACATTTTCCAGTCATGTTCTC
>LZPO01075986.1:100726-118415 GCA_001675575.1 Neotoma lepida | reverse complement strand
AGAGGGGGTTCTGTGGTTGGTATGTAAAATAAGAAAATCTTTTAATATAAAAAGTTAAAATAAAAAAATAGAAAAGATAATTTTATTTGTTCTCAGCGATGATGACGTATTTCTTCCAATGTATTGCAATTCCTGAAATTATCTTGGCTGTTACTTCTTTTCAAACAATTTAAAGATTTTTTTACTCAATAACACACAAATATTTGATCTCACCTAAAGTTTAAGTAGTATGATGTACATGGAATATAATGGAATTCTATAATCAATTCCCTATTTTCTCAACAACCGAGCAGGTACTCTGTGGTGTGTGACCCTGACTGTATTACTTCTGTCTCTGCTACATTTTGCTCTCCTATAAACCAAGGATAGAGCTGNGTGGAAGACCAGTGGGAAAAGCATTTGCTGCCCAGGCTTGAGAACTGGAGTTCAAGTCCAAACATCCAGTGCTAAGTATGNCAGTCTGCCTATAAGCATAGTGACCTGAAAGAAGAGATCAGAAGAGGGTGTTGGGTGCCCTGGAGCTGGAATTACAGGTAATTTTGAGCTGCCTAGCATAGGTGCTGGGAACCAAATTCCAGTCTTCTGCAAGATCCCTATAATCCCTTGTTATGGCTTGAAAAGCTCTGACCATAGGCAATATCACAATATAGAATTTAGAGATGGAATGCTGTAATTAAAACCGGACTTGCTCTAAACTTCCATGAGAAGGCATGGTCCATCAACAAGTGTTGTATAATTTTTAGTTCAATAATTAGCTTCCCACAAAAGTGGAATATGAGATGCAGAAGTGTGACATGCATAAGGTAGCTCATTTATGTTTGTTTACCTGAGATATATTGGGTTAATATTCTGCCATTTCATGGGACTCTTCCCTGAGAGGTTGGCTTCCTCCAAGGACCCCCCCCAAGCTGTAGTAGAAACTGTGTAAATCAATGATCATAACTCAAGTGACATCATTAACATATAGGGTGGCAGATTACTTTCTTAAGTGTAATTAAAACTACAGTCAAATACACAACATGTTAAAAAGAAACGAGAAGCAGGTGAATCCCAAATTAGCATAATGCAATCAATCAAGATAAAGAAAATAACTGTCTTATAATACATAATGATTTGATAAACAGTAAAAAATTCGCCAAGAGCACTGAATGTGAGAAAAGCTGGGGAGAGNAGATGGCAAATCTAGTGCCATAACCCTGTGGAAATGGTGCTCAAATAAAGAGACAAAGATTCCTTCTTACAACTCGGGGTTGCTCTGCAGTGTCCCCTAATCTGTCTTCAGCCGTAGAACAACGGTTGGAGTCATTCTTTTAAAAGCACACATTGTAATTCTAGAGGTTGACTGACTCCCAGCACGAGAGATATGATTACTACTGTGAATCTTCCCTTAGATCCTCTACTCTGTTGGTCTTTTCAATTTTGTTGCATTGTAGTTTTGTATTTTTCCAATTCAATGTACGTTTTTGAGGTGTAAAATATATTGGAAGTATTGAGACCCAAAGAGGGCAATCCAGTGTTTTCTTTCATGTACTTATTTNTAGTGTGTGTTTCTTACACAAAGTGACAGGTTTCACATGGCATTTTGTTCAAGTATACTGTGAACTGTGTGACTGTATTCACTGTCTGTCAGCCTCTTATGGCCTTCCTTGCCTATTTTTCTTTGTCTATGTGCATGCANAGAAAGATGTCTGGAATAGCGATTTAAAAGTAGGAAATGCTTTCCTAAAATATCGTGCACAGGAGGACCATGGTTCTTGGGGGGATAGTCTGGAGCTTGTGGACCATGTCATTTTCATTCCCANGGTACAAGTAAGCTGTNTCCAGAGCCCCCAGCACATGGATTCTGGCTTATGTTTTCTTCCTCTCATGGACTTAAGGCCTCCAAACATTTCTAGGAAAGGGCTTTGCACCATCAGGTCAAGTACACAAGGAGCTCAGGTGAAAATGAGGCCAGCCTCACTGTGGCTGAACTGGAAGATGATTTGTTTAAAGCGTTAATTACAGTACACACAGCACTTANAGNAAACNGCAGATGNCACTCAATTCAACTCANCAAACTCCCGAGCCACCCTCCAGTAGAATTGGCAAAGTTCCCATCCAGATGTGGTCAAGAGAACTTTTTTCCCCTGGCTCAGACTGAGTCCCATCTTCTTAGGTTTCCTCCTCTGCATAATCCGTGGAATGTTCTTTTTGTTTCTCTACTAGTTCTTTTGCCTATGGCTGTTGGAATGGTTGTCTCCTGGTGTTCCAAAACAAACAACAAACAAACAGAAAAGCCTCAGTTCCCCTGTGGTCAGTAGTACCAAATGTATTTTGCAAACTCTTTCTGTCTTTAAGCACCCCATGTTGTTGCCAGACACTCGAAAGATCTTTACATAGTTTATGATATGCCATGTGTACAGTCGGTGATAAAGGGCAGGAACACATTTAGCANAGACAGGGCTTCCCTACTTCAGTACCTCCTGCTTCTGCCTGCATGCTTTGTCTCCATCTGTCTTGTGCTCTNGTGACAGCAAGGATTTAATGTGGCTATGAAACCACTCTGTCTTTTGTGAGAAGACAACAGATTCGGTTACAGTTCAATGTGAAACCCATGCTCTGAACAGAAGTCATTCATTGAAGACATTCCCCAGCCTTCTTCCTCCTTCTCCCTCCCAGCTCTGTCGCTCTTAATCATTTCTCTGGTGTTAACACATCATCCTTCTACTCTGGCTTTTCTGAGTTCATCTTTTCTCTTAATCTACCCACACGCTTAAGGAACCTAAAACAAAGACAGTTGGAGATTTATCAGATAGCTTACTTCTGATGTTTCACAAAACTTGATTCTGCAAGGAATTTTTACCCATAGTTTCACAGCATTGTTTATGATCCCCAGGTGATGGCTCCACCACCTTCTAATCTTATCAGATATACTGGACATCCAAGTTCAGTGCAGGTCAGATGCTGTGTAGGAGGAGAGAAGAGAGCATGTGCCAGGCACTCATTTGAGTCTTAACAAAAACGTGCGTTAACAAAAATATGCATTTTTCCCCATAAAGAAATAGAGGCCAGAACAGTTTACATAACTTGTCTCAAGTCTTCATCCACTAATGGGGGCGGGGGATGGTCTAAGACAGCCTGAGTCCACAGCTTATACTTTTTCACTCTTAGCCTAATGCTCTTACCAGAACTGGGAGGTGTGATGAGGGCCGGGACCAGCTCGGAAAAGACTTCCAAATGTTTACAACATTCTTTATTGCAGACAGCCCAAGGTTGTTTTTCAAGGCTGGTGGAGCTGCTTTACAGCTAGGGTTAGTTAAGACAAGTCCAGGTCCAAGCACCACAAAGAAATTCTTAGGAAGATCTCTGGGGTATCCAGGACCCACGTGGTACTTATTAGGAAGGTTTGTTCTAATGAATCGCTTTGAGGATTTCAGCTGAGGAGTCNGTCTCCGAGACCCTCCTGCCCATATGGGCTGCATTTCACTCAATGGGATCTTTGTTGCTGCCCAGCTCTGAAGAGAGGTCAGCTGGTGGTCAGCAGAGGAAACCACCACTGAGAAGGCTGGCCCTGAGCTGTCATTCTCCCACTTTCCTTTGGACAAGGTACAAGAAATCTTTTATGGGCTGGTGTGGGGAAAGCCGATGGGAGCCAGCTCTGTTCTATTTTTGAACTGTATTTCTGGTGCAGTTAATTCTATGGAAAAAAACCGTCAGTGGGGTTGTATGTTTATGTAGGCNCCTTCGTCTTGCTGCGTGGTGCCAAGTTCCCTGAGTCTGCAAGGAAGCGCAGCCAGACATGTTCAGCGTCCAGGGTCCTCACCCCCGTGACCCCTTAATCTTTCCAAGTTTACCCAGCTCTCTCACAGCGGCCTCTGCATGGAAACTGATCCCTCAGCCCTTGGCTCTTGGCAGGAGGACACTTCCTTCATATGGAAAAGTGTTTAATACCAATTTAATGGTCTGTCTAGCCACTGTATGCCCCGAGCCCGCCCTCCTTCCTTAATGCCCATTGGCACAGAGCACGGAAAGCTAACTTTAAATCACCCNTTTCAAATGCCCCCAACTTACTTTTCAGTATGTCCACTGCTTTTCTAATGAGGGGTCCCCCCAGTTCATTTTCAGTCTTGAGAAGCCCAACTGCTGCCCTAAATTACAATGATGTCATTAATTTATTTTCATTAAACATAATTGAGGCAGGGAGGACAAACCTTTGTTTTTACTTTCTTGTTTGCTTCTTCTTTTTTTTTATTTATTTCTGTCCCCTCCCGCATTTCTTTTTGTTAACATCCAAGAAGCAAACAAGTAGAAACAATTTTGTTATTGACTCATGAAATGACTGTTAGTGTTTGAATTTAAAGAGCAAAACTAGGTTTGAGATGAAGCCCAATGGGAGGGTGCCTGCTTAGCATTGCACAAGTCCCAAGTTCACTCTCATAATCAAATTAATAAATAATAAAGCTAATAAAAGATAACAGGAGAAAAAAGACTATGCAAGGAAACACTGTTTTGAAGTTGAATCAGTCACTAAGTTAGAAACTGGAGCAAATCTAGCATTATTTTATCAAAAATCCTTAAACAATATGCATGCTGTATACATAGCAGGAAATTATTGAATGCCAAGAATGCAGGAAGTCCTAATATAAACACACTATAGTCAGTCATAAAATAGGTGTGCTGTGTTGTGCATTACTCACTTGCTTTATTGAAAGATGAATTGTCAAGGTCATATGTTATTCTTGGCCAAGCTTTTCTTTTGTTGACAGTTTTGCTTTGTTTTTATTGTTAAATATTGCTATCATTTAAATATCCAATTAATTTTTAAAACTTTACTAATATTATTATTTACTATTGCTATCATTTTGTTTTTTGTGTCAGGGTTTCTCTGTGTAACAGCCCTGGCTGTCCTAGAACTCACTTTGTAGACCAGGCTGGTCTTGAACTCACAGAGATCCACCTGCCTCTGCCTCTCAGGTGCTGGGATTAAAGGTGTGTGCCACTACACCCAGCATTTAAAAAAAAAAACTTATTAATGGAGATGGGAGCGTGTACAGAGGTCAGGAGACAACTGGAGTCACTTCTCTCTGTCTTTACATTGATTCCAGGGCTTTAATCATGTCTCTCTCAGTTGACCCAGCAGACACCTTTACCCATGGACTTACCTTCTTGATCTCTAAACTGTTCAATTATTAAATCCATTTAACTGAAGNCAAAATAGCAGTGTGCCTGTGTGAATCCCTAGTGACCCNCTACATAGTCCTGAGAGAAAGAGTCTCTTAGTCTTCCTGGTTTTCCAGTGAGTCTTAAGTTTCATATAGAACATTTATAAATCCATTATCTTTAATATGCTGCCATTAGTCCAAAAGGCCTGAAAAAGAGTGTCTTACNCCTGGTGACATGAGGTACCTTTCTTGCTTGCCACTCATGTTTTTCTTTTTATATTTTAATAAACTGCACAAATACTACTTTATAGTAATAGACGACAAAGAAAAAATATTGGGAAAACTCCCTATCAATCCTGTCTCCTCCTTTGCCCCAACATCACCTTTCTTCACGCCTGGGAATTTCTGCACCATACTTCACAAATCCACATGTAACTTTTAAACAGTTACAGTCTTAGGAATTTTGTTTTTGTTTTTTAGACAAAGCCTGACCCTGTCGTCTTGGCTGGCTTGGAACTTGCTATNTAGACTAGGCTGGCCTCAAACTCACACCTGTTTCTGCCTCCTGGGTGCTGGAATTTTAAGGTGTCCACCACCACACCTGGGCCATAGTCTCAGGAAATCCTGTCTTTCACTTAATATTATATTCTTAGCATATATTCTGTTGCTGGAAAAGGCACTCATTCAACAATATTCTCTTCTATGGGCTCCCATGAGCCAACTAGTATAAAACATTTAGCTGTCTTTTTAGCAGACTACATCTTATCTGNATAATANACCATTAAGATGATCGTTTATTGAAATATATGCTGTTCTAGGGGGGTAAATTTTTGCATTACAAATAAAGCATGTGTCTGGTATGCAGATCCTTTTCCACAACAGCAATGCCCACTCCCACATTCTCCTGGGCAAGTGTCATCATCAACTCCATCTCCTTTATCTTCAGGGTCAGCAGTCACGGATAAGGATTCCGGCTCTTGCTTGCTGCTCCCATAACATTTGAACTTTTGGGTTGATGCCAGTGTCTACATTCTATACTGGTATTCATATGAAATATGAATGCACACAACTAAAGAATTAGATGCAGTGGAATCTGCATCTTTGCTATAAAATTGAATTTCAAAAATCACAGAAATATACACTGCGACTAGTAGTAATTGAAATTATCAATGCCACCAACATCTCACAAATAGCATTTATATCTCTTACATTTTTGACATTTTGATAAGGCTTCAACTGGTATCTACTATTGTGGGGTTTTGCTGTTGTTATTGAATTATACGTTACACACAGATGTGCAAAAATCAAAATGTAGCCCA
Organism: Neotoma lepida; assembly: GCA_001675575.1. Lineage (NCBI taxonomy): Eukaryota > Metazoa > Chordata > Mammalia > Rodentia > Cricetidae > Neotoma > Neotoma lepida. The sequence goes on along the minus strand of LZPO01075986.1, from coordinate 111,955 downwards.
GTGAGTTTTTATGTGAACGTACCATGAAACTCANTAGGGTTCTTCCATACTCTCAGTACCCAAGTTGGTTAATTTCATCAACTTGACACAAACTCATCACTTGGGAAGAGGGAAACTCAAGCAGTTTTCTCCATCTTATTGGCCTGTGATCATACCTGTGGACATTTTATTGATTAGTGATTGGTGCTGAAAGGTCCATCTCACTGTGAGTGGTGTCACCCCTGAGCAGGTGGCCCTGGATTTTATAAGAAAGCAGATTGAGTAAGCCAGGAGGGGCAAGCCAGTGAGCAGCATCCCCCTCCCCAGGTCTGCATCTGCTCCTGTTTGAGTTCCTGCCCTGACTTCCTTCAATGATCAACTGTGATGGAGATGTGTGAGCCAAATGAACCCTTTCCTCCCTATGTTGCTTTTGGTCCTGGTGTTTATCATAGCAACAGAAGGCAACACTACCTAGAGACCTCCTTATGTCTCTTCCCATTTTCTTCATGCCCCAAGGTAACTGACATTTTAATTTACAACACTGTGGATTCAATTGGACAGTTTTTGGCATTTTTATGAGTGGCTTGAGCAGTAGGTCCTTCATTTCAAAAGCACCCACTGTGTTTACAAAGCCATATTCCTATAGCAGAACCCATTTATCCAGCAGTGAATATATATTTCACCTTACTTATCTATTCTGCCTCTCTCAAGCACTGACTTCTCCAGCTCTTTGCCTTCAAACAAGGCTTCTGTGAACATTCTCAGACATGGCTTTAGGTTGATGGACAGTGTGAGTTTCTGTCAGGTTCACTCCTAGGAGTGAGATTTCTGGGTTAGAAATGCTCAGCTTCTCTAGCCCTTGTCAAATGGCTGTAATTCATGATCCTGCTAGAGGCTCAAGAACTCCAGTTGTCCCTGCTCATCCCCAGCACTGAAGGTTTCCACCCTGNTTTCAAATGCCCCCAACTTACTTTTCAGTATGTCCACTGCTTTTCTAATGAGGGGTCCCCCCAGTTCATTTTCAGTCTTGAGAAGCCCAACTGCTGCCCTAAATTACAATGATGTCATTAATTTATTTTCATTAAACATAATTGAGGCAGGGAGGACAAACCTTTGTTTTTACTTTCTTGTTTGCTTCTTCTTTTTTTTTATTTATTTCTGTCCCCTCCCGCATTTCTTTTTGTTAACATCCAAGAAGCAAACAAGTAGAAACAATTTTGTTATTGACTCATGAAATGACTGTTAGTGTTTGAATTTAAAGAGCAAAACTAGGTTTGAGATGAAGCCCAATGGGAGGGTGCCTGCTTAGCATTGCACAAGTCCCAAGTTCACTCTCATAATCAAATTAATAAATAATAAAGCTAATAAAAGATAACAGGAGAAAAAAGACTATGCAAGGAAACACTGTTTTGAAGTTGAATCAGTCACTAAGTTAGAAACTGGAGCAAATCTAGCATTATTTTATCAAAAATCCTTAAACAATATGCATGCTGTATACATAGNAGGAAATTATTGAATGCCAAGAATGCAGGAAGTCCTAATATAAACACACTATAGTCAGTCATAAAATAGGTGTGCTGTGTTGTGCATTACTCACTTGCTTTATTGAAAGATGAATTGTCAAGGTCATATGTTATTCTTGGCCAAGCTTTTCTTTTGTTGACAGTTTTGCTTTGTTTTTATTGTTAAATATTGCTATCATTTAAATATCCAATTAATTTTTAAAACTTTACTAATATTATTATTTACTATTGCTATCATTTTGTTTTTTGTGTCAGGGTTTCTCTGTGTAACAGCCCTGGCTGTCCTAGAACTCACTTTGTAGACCAGGCTGGTCTTGAACTCACAGAGATCCACCTGCCTCTGCCTCTCAGGTGCTGGGATTAAAGGTGTGTGCCACTACACCCAGCATTTAAAAAAAAAAACTTATTAATGGAGATGGGAGCGTGTACAGAGGTCAGGAGACAACTGGAGTCACTTCTCTCTGTCTTTACATTGATTCCAGGGCTTTAATCATGTCTCTCTCAGTTGACCCAGCAGACACCTTTACCCATGGACTTACCTTCTTGATCTCTAAACTGTTCAATTATTAAATCCATTTAACTGAAGNCAAAATAGCAGTGTGCCTGTGTGAATCCCTAGTGACCCNCTACATAGTCCTGAGAGAAAGAGTCTCTTAGTCTTCCTGGTTTTCCAGTGAGTCTTAAGTTTCATATAGAACATTTATAAATCCATTATCTTTAATATGCTGCCATTAGTCCAAAAGGCCTGAAAAAGAGTGTCTTACNCCTGGTGACATGAGGTACCTTTCTTGCTTGCCACTCATGTTTTTCTTTTTATATTTTAATAAACTGCACAAATACTACTTTATAGTAATAGACGACAAAGAAAAAATATTGGGAAAACTCCCTATCAATCCTGTCTCCTCCTTTGCCCCAACATCACCTTTCTTCACGCCTGGGAATTTCTGCACCATACTTCACAAATCCACATGTAACTTTTAAACAGTTACAGTCTTAGGAATTTTGTTTTTGTTTTTTAGACAAAGCCTGACCCTGTCGTCTTGGCTGGCTTGGAACTTGCTATNTAGACTAGGCTGGCCTCAAACTCACACCTGTTTCTGCCTCCTGGGTGCTGGAATTTTAAGGTGTCCACCACCACACCTGGGCCATAGTCTCAGGAAATCCTGTCTTTCACTTAATATTATATTCTTAGCATATATTCTGTTGCTGGAAAAGGCACTCATTCAACAATATTCTCTTCTATGGGCTCCCATGAGCCAACTAGTATAAAACATTTAGCTGTCTTTTTAGCAGACTACATCTTATCTGNATAATANACCATTAAGATGATCGTTTATTGAAATATATGCTGTTCTAGGGGGGTAAATTTTTGCATTACAAATAAAGCATGTGTCTGGTATGCAGATCCTTTTCCACAACAGCAATGCCCACTCCCACATTCTCCTGGGCAAGTGTCATCATCAACTCCATCTCCTTTATCTTCAGGGTCAGCAGTCACGGATAAGGATTCCGGCTCTTGCTTGCTGCTCCCATAACATTTGAACTTTTGGGTTGATGCCAGTGTCTACATTCTATACTGGTATTCATATGAAATATGAATGCACACAACTAAAGAATTAGATGCAGTGGAATCTGCATCTTTGCTATAAAATTGAATTTCAAAAATCACAGAAATATACACTGCGACTAGTAGTAATTGAAATTATCAATGCCACCAACATCTCACAAATAGCATTTATATCTCTTACATTTTTGACATTTTGATAAGGCTTCAACTGGTATCTACTATTGTGGGGTTTTGCTGTTGTTATTGAATTATACGTTACACACAGATGTGCAAAAATCAAAATGTAGCCCAGTGAGTTTTTATGTGAACGTACCATGAAACTCANTAGGGTTCTTCCATACTCTCAGTACCCAAGTTGGTTAATTTCATCAACTTGACACAAACTCATCACTTGGGAAGAGGGAAACTCAAGCAGTTTTCTCCATCTTATTGGCCTGTGATCATACCTGTGGACATTTTATTGATTAGTGATTGGTGCTGAAAGGTCCATCTCACTGTGAGTGGTGTCACCCCTGAGCAGGTGGCCCTGGATTTTATAAGAAAGCAGATTGAGTAAGCCAGGAGGGGCAAGCCAGTGAGCAGCATCCCCCTCCCCAGGTCTGCATCTGCTCCTGTTTGAGTTCCTGCCCTGACTTCCTTCAATGATCAACTGTGATGGAGATGTGTGAGCCAAATGAACCCTTTCCTCCCTATGTTGCTTTTGGTCCTGGTGTTTATCATAGCAACAGAAGGCAACACTACCTAGAGACCTCCTTATGTCTCTTCCCATTTTCTTCATGCCCCAAGGTAACTGACATTTTAATTTACAACACTGTGGATTCAATTGGACAGTTTTTGGCATTTTTATGAGTGGCTTGAGCAGTAGGTCCTTCATTTCAAAAGCACCCACTGTGTTTACAAAGCCATATTCCTATAGCAGAACCCATTTATCCAGCAGTGAATATATATTTCACCTTACTTATCTATTCTGCCTCTCTCAAGCACTGACTTCTCCAGCTCTTTGCCTTCAAACAAGGCTTCTGTGAACATTCTCAGACATGGCTTTAGGTTGATGGACAGTGTGAGTTTCTGTCAGGTTCACTCCTAGGAGTGAGATTTCTGGGTTAGAAATGCTCAGCTTCTCTAGCCCTTGTCAAATGGCTGTAATTCATGATCCTGCTAGAGGCTCAAGAACTCCAGTTGTCCCTGCTCATCCCCAGCACTGAAGGTTTCCACCCTGCTATGGCAGCACACACGTGCACGCGCACGCACACACACACACACACACACACCTGCCTCAGAACAGGCCCAGCAGATGTGGGGTTCTGTGGGGTTCTGTCTTGCAGTGATTTGCATTCAGGTTCCCCTGATGCCTGCCTGATGGGGTCTGGTTTCTCACGTGCTAGTTGGCCATTTCCCNGGAAGTCTGTTCAAACATTTACCCACTGTCCTTCCACTCCTGGATTGGCTGCCTCTCTACTGTTCTGTTATCTACATTTCTGCCTGTGCCACATTTCTCTGTAGCTCATAAGTCTTAATGTGTCACAGCAATGTGTGTTTTCTACTTTTACTATTCTGTTTGAACTATCATTGTCATGTGCAATTCTTTATACATTCTAATAAGCCATTTTCACTATTTTCTATGTTTTGATTGGTGCTATCTTAAATCCAATCAACTGGTACAGCTGACACCTTTATAATATTGACNCTTTTAATCAATGGTACATTATGGTTTTTAATGTACATGTTTTGTCCATTTTATATATTTGATTAACATTTACTAATTTTTTGCTTAATTTTTTTATTGCTTGATACTGTCATACATTTATATAATGAATTTTAGTTATTTTTCACATATAATTCCTCACTGTTGCCTCCTTTTCTCTCCCACTGGGAACTTTCTTAGTAGTCAGCATCCTATTTCCTCTTTTCAAATCTTCTTGTGTGTAGCTGTGTGTAGCAAGCACAACTTCTCAGTGGTGACANCACTAAAGAAAATGACACCCCTGCCTCCACCTGTAGTCAGTTGGAGATGTCAAGCCATTCTGTGTCTTTGGAATTATATTCATTTGGTTATGATGTAGTAGCTCCTCATTAAAATGTGGGTTTAATTTGCTACTATTTTTTCTATATACATGAAATATATTTTGTAATTTTGGATTACATACTGATTTTTATGACAGATTATACTAACCATGATGAAAGCAAACACACACACACACACACACACACACACTTTCTGTGCTCATATTTATTTATTGAGACTCGAGATGATAAAATATCATATATATATATTAAAGCCATAATTTAAATCATAATAGCAAGAAAAGTCCTAGCAAATGCAAAATGGAAAGAAAATTCTTTTTACATGATAAAGGGTATATACCAGAGGATTCCCCCAATATTCTATTCTACTTAAGGGTCAAATATAAAATTGAGAAAAGAAGAGGGATGCCCCCAGGTCAACCTTTACTCAATATTCCACCAGTGTAACAGGCAAGAAAAAAAAAGACAGCGTGGGTATGTTGAAGAAAATCCACAATAAAGCCCCCTAGAATTAATAACTTAATTTAACAAGTTTGCTGGTAACAAGGTCAAAAGAAAATCACTAATACCTCTGAATGGCTCCTTATTAGTGCTTAAAAGGATTATTGGGTTAACTACAATTTATTTGAATTTAATTATTGGGAAGGAAAGCAGGGTCAAGTTTCAATATAAATAATTGGAAAATTAAATGCAGAGTGATGCATTTTGCAATCATATAAAACACACAAAATTTATAACACAACAGGCATGTTTCCACAAGGGAATTCAGATGCTCGGCAAGGAAAGAATAGCCATTGTAAATGTTAGGCACTTGTATGCCCACTACTTTTTCTTTAGATTTATTTTTATTTATGTGTGAATACATCACATGTGTTCAGGCACCCATGGGTGACATAAGAGTTATTTGGATTCCCTGGAGTCAGAGTTATAGGAAGTTGTGTGCCCCAGGACTCGCATGCTGGAACTGGGGCCTCTGCAAGAGCAGCCAGTGATCCAGTGATCTAAACTGCTGAGCTACCTCCTCAGCCTCTGCTTTCCCTTTTCTTAAACCCTTTGAAAGCTCATCGGTTGTTCAAATAAAAACTAACTTGTGGATACTTTTTAGAGTCCTTTAAATNTACACTTAATGGCTATGTCAGTTTATGCCATTTATACTTCAATACAGTTAACTTTTAGAATGGTCAAAATGAAATAGTACAAGGTCCTGCCCCACAAACTTTGATCCCACAAACTCTGCAGGATTTGGTTGTTTTCCAGTGCCTTCAATGAGCTATCTAGTTTGTTATGAATTTCTGAAATTTTATTCCTTTCCCAATGAGGGATGAAATGGAATCTTAGTGTCCACCAAACTCTAAGTTCTGTAGTTAACTTCTTTCAGAAAAATGACACTCTTCATGCCTGGNGAATGAGGTAAAGGGGAGATAAGTAACTTATNCCAAGGTCACACTGCCTCTAAGCTGAGTGTTGGGAGCAGCACTCAGCTGGTCTTTTGCTGAGCCCATGGGTATGCTGATTATATTGGGGAGCAGGCTGCAGGTCCGATGGATAAACTCGGACAGGGACTGTGCAGAGATACAGCAGAGATGTTTTCTCTGCTGTATGAATTCCAGCAGGGAAGGAAGCCAGGGTTTTCAGAAAGGTAAGACTATTTCTGCTGCTGCTGTGCCTGAAGCATGTTCTGTTTTGCAGTGGTCTTACAGTATTCTTGAGGGAAGGGGTGTCCAGGAACAGCCACCATCTTCTGCTGGGAGCTAATTGAAACCCTATTCCAAGCCAAGCAGAATTATNGAGAAAAATCTACTGCCTCAAATGGAAAATACATTCCAGAAAAAAGATACTGGGGTTATCTGAGAAGAGATAATGGAGTACTGAGTGTATTATGTCATTTTGTTCTAAAATTTGATTCAGTTTTGTGAACTTAACCTTAAAAATAACTGCCAGACGCTTTCCTATTGCTTAAAGAATGCTGCAGTTAAACAAGAAGCCAGGATGCCCTCTACCAGGAAGCTTTTCCCTCTTTGCTCTAGAGTGTCTGAGACAATCCCCTACCTTGACCTGAGTCTTCAGNGAACTGTCATATTTATTTCCCTGTACTGAGTGTAGCTCCTGATGGTTATGTCAGGAAAANTCTGTGCTTGCCAGAGTAATAGACTATCTATTATAAAAGTATACCAGAAGACACTGTAGCACAGACCAAGGACATTCCCATCTAAGGCTGAGAGCTGTCTGCTCAGTTTCCTCTACTGCTGACACTGTGTACTAATATTGTACATCTGGGATCAAATGAGCCAGTTAGTTAGCCAGACTAAGGCCCATGTTTTGGATGNCCTCCATTTNTCATCCAATTTTTGTCTCTCCCAGAATCCCACCCAGGAAACCATGTTACAGCTACTCATTGTGTCTCTTTAGACTCCTTAGGGATTTGGCAGCCTCTTGGCTTCCTTGTTTGAGGGTGACCTTCCTGATTTGGAGGAGCAATGCTCTGAGATTTTGAGACACTCCTTCCTCCTGTTAGACTGCAGTTGTAAATTATTTGGAGAAAGACTGTAGACATAATTGCCATTCTCACCTCAGGTCAGTGGTAGCTACCATCAACAGAACTTACCAAAGATACTGTTGACCTTGGTCTCCTGGCTGGGCTACTGTTGGTTCATTGTCTCTTGCTACACGTTTCTGTGTGTGGCTCACGCTAGGAGGAGGCTTTGGGCTCCATTTTTTTGAGGGTAGAATATCTACTGAAAGTATTTGGACTCCTCTGTATGGGAGCTTTATCTTTTGCTTCTAATTTGTTATTTACTCCGTCATTTATTTCCATCAGTGCAGACTCGTGAATATCTATCTTTTTTGCTGTGGGTTTTATTGCACCTTGCTTATATTGTTACTTTGACAGGTCATTACATGTTCAGTAGNTTTCTTGAAAATTCAAACATTTGAAATTTTAAACAATTTTCTTATTTTTTAAAAAAAATCACTGTTCTGATTTCTCTGGATATATGTGTTACAATTCATTATCTGAGCTNTCTTCTCACTCCCTTTATGGTCTGCCTCCCTCACTATAGCTCCTGCTATGTGAAGACAGTCCCCTCTCGACTGGTTCACCATGCCATCTTTAGGATTCTTTGCAATACCTGGTACATGTAGGTGACAAAGATAGGCAATATCCCATAGACACCTGAAACCGGCTAGCTCACAAGTAGACNGCTTTCAGGCTGGCTTTCACTCGTGACTACACCAAACTAGAAAATGAATTTGTCTTCCCCCTCTCCCACATGCCATCAACATTTGAACTGGTTTGTTTTAATGTCAACCCGACACAACCCACAGTCACCTGGGAAGAGAGAATCTCAGTTGAAGAATTGCCACCATCAGACTGGCCCCAGGGCATTTCTGTGGGGCATTTTCTTGCTTGCTAATTGATATAGGAGAGCTCAGCCCACTTTAGGTGGTGCCAGCTGATCCTGGGCTGTATAAAAAAATCAAAAAAAAGGAAGGAAGGAAGGAAGGAAGGAAGAAAGAAAGAGAGAGAGAGAGANAGAAAGAAAGAAAGAAAGAAAGAAAGAAAGAAAGAAAGAAAGAGAAAGAAAGAGAAAGAAAGAAAGAAAGAAAGAAAGAAAGAAAGAAAGCAAGCAAGCAAGCAAGCAAGCAAGCAAGCAAGCAAGCAAGCAAAAAAGGAACCTGAATAAGCCATAGAGGGGGTACTTAAGCAGAATTCCTCCAGGGCTCCTGCCTGACTTCCCTCAGAGATCGACTATGACCTGAAAGTGTAAGCTGAAATGAACCCTTCCCTCCCCAGGTTGCTCTTGGTCAATATTGTATCACAGCAACAGAAGGAAAACTAAGGCAGCATCCAAAGCCCTATCTCATCGCAAACATCTGATGAATGACTCCCTAATCTTGCTCCAACTCTTAACCTGTGGTGCTCTNCTGGAGTCTTGGCTCTCACATCTCTCTGGCCAACCCTGAGCTTTCTCATCACCTCTAGTGTTCACACTCCAGTGCTTCTAACCCCTGATTCTGGATTTATTACCCTGGAAAGCAGCCCTGGCAGCACCCGTGCTGTGCTTACAGACCTCTGTTGGCTTCAGTTACTGTGGCCTAAGTCCAAATTCTTCACATGGAATTTGAAGCCATTCAGAATTTAGACCCTCTTGTCTCCCTAGTCCTGTTCTCTGTCATATCCGGAAGGCCTCTCCTAGCATTTAAATCTCAGATATTCTATACTATCTCAAAATTCAAGAAATCCTCNCCTGGCCTTTGCAAAAGGTAGTATCTCAGCAGAGGTACCACCTTATTCTTATCTTACCACAGAGGACATCAAAGCACACAAACCATGAGACCCAGAGCCATCTCTCTGATCTTATAAGAAGCACTCAGGTGGCCTCATGGGGAACTGAGGCAGGGAGTCATGCAGCTACTTGCTGTTAATGAGTTGAGATCTTGGGCCCTTCCTCCAGAGTTCAGTGTTGTTTGAAGTGCTGTGAAGAGATTTTGGGGGAAGACTAAGATTCAACCAAGAACATGAAACATAGGAAACCAGGATGGAAATCATAAAGGAAGCAAATTGTGTGACCTGTGGAGTCTACCAAGCTTGGGTCAAGCTTTTATATCTNAAAGTCCCGTGAGGGAAACACATGGATATTCAAGTCAAAGAACACGTGGGACCCATGCACTTCCTATCACCCACGAGCCCTGTTGGAGGGCAGAGCTTCTCTGCAAGTACAGTGTGTCATTGTCTATGGTTACTTAGGTGTGCATATTTTCATCCTTACACTAGAACCATTTAGGTTTCAAAACTGCAGAGAGTTCACCTAGATAGGATGTGTCTCACAGCTCTTTCCTGGAATAGATAGCAGGACACAGGAGGAGAGACTTCCTGTTGCAGGAGAGGAGCCGCTAGAAAGGAAGAGGGTCCTCCTTTTAGGAGGCTGTGAAAATGGGCAGGTTGGGTACCATGTAGGCCTATTTGTAAGTCTGTTCACAGGACTAGAGCCATGTGAGGCTCAGATTGGCTGGTAAACATGACTACTTCTGCTTGGAAGGTGAAAATATTGGAAGACAGTGTTTAATCTAAAAAATTTAGAGTTAATGATACCTTTAATTATGTAGGATNATGATGATTATGATTGTTATTATTATTATCATTATTATTGAGATAAGATTTCATGTAGCCTAGGCTGGCCTTGAACTTGATATGTAATCTAAGATGACCTCTGAACTTTCCTCCTACTCNCAGGGCTAGAATTGTAGCTGTCTGCCACACCTGGTTTATGCAGTGCTGGGGGTCGAACCTATGGCTTCATGCTGGCTACACAAGCACTCACCAACTGAGCCAGCCAGAGACCTATAGTTTGGAAAACACACTCATGTGCACTATCACATTTAATTCTTACACTAAACAAGACGTATCTTAAAAATGTGTATGTGTGTGTGTGTGTGTGTGTGTGTGTGTGTGTGTACAGCTGTGTTTCTTGTGTATGTTTCCCCCTCTTTGATCCCTTTTCCTACCACCTAACGTGGAACCTGAAGCACAGGTCAATCTCAGAACCAGTGTTCTTAAAACTACATAAGACTGGCTGAGTTTGAGTTTAACCAGATCCATCTGAGTGACCGTGGGTTTAGGACTATCCACTGGAGTTTGGTGGGCTTATCAGTGGGAAGGCAACTGAAGACAATGTCTGCCCTTCCGCCACCAGAATCCATCAATATCCAGTAGTTCAGCAGAGAGGGGTAGGGCCCTCTGAGATGACTGACTGCTAACAGATGTGGTCTTGTATGGGCTCACCGCAAGTAGATGCAGCTGCCATGAAATCCTGATGCCATTGGCTGTGTCATGGCCAGAAGGTAGAGGAAAGGGACTTGTAGGGAAGAAAGGAGTACAAAAATGGTTAAGGAGTTTACACAGAATGTGTGGAGTGTGTGCAACANTAATCAGAATGTACGATTTACACGTANGAAGTTGTCAAAAAATAAAACTGAAAGTTATAAAAATAAATAACTAAACCACTGGCTAAGACTGGATTCTTTTTTAAGGGATGAGAAGTAGATGGTAATTTGGATGGGAGAGAAGGAATCAGAAGAGGCAGGTGAAGTCTCCTTGCAGGAAGAACAACAGGTAGTGTGTGTGTGTGTGTGTGT